>JANIJG010024366.1:45740-83387 GCA_024611175.1 Megaceryle torquata | reverse complement strand
GGTGAGATCTGGGAAGGGTGGATGGGGGCGGGTATATGTGCTTTAGTTTGTCTTCCTTGGGTGGGCAGAGGAGCAGGCTAAAATGTGTTTTGAGGGATGAAAAAAAGGGAAGCATTCTTGCTCCTCCTAATCCTGTTAAAGGGAGTCACTGTGTCAGTTCTCCTTTTTTGCTTTGTTTCTTTTTAAGCAAAGTTAGCATAGTAATTATTTTAGAGTACAAAAGACATAGTAAAGAAAACTCAAAATGCACAGGTTGGGGGGAGACTAAAAACCCTCAGTCCTTGATGCCAAGCTGCTTTCATGCCTAGTTGTTATGCCTGGCACAAGGCCAAAAGGAGGAGTTTCATGATGGTGGTGAGTTTTAGGTTTGTTTTTTCTTCTTTTTCTAGGAAAACTGAGCAAGCAGCACATTCAAGCAACACACTGTCTCCTGCAGTTCAACAGGCTACTATTTACATTGAACATCATAGACACATGCAAATACAGCTGTAAATCCCACCTAAATTCTAGGCTCATTGTTTGTGGCAGAGCACATCTCTGATGTTGCCCCATCCTAGATCCCAACTGCAAGGCTGCAATGCCCAGAATTCCCCTGTTGGCCCTTAGGTGGGATTTATTCTCTCTCCTCCTCCCCCCCCCCATCCCACTACACCATCTGTGCTAGAGTGAAATGGCTTCATGCCTCTTATAGATAGCACGTATGGCTGCCCCTGGCATGCAGTAGTTGTACCAAAGGGATGTCATTGCAGCATCTCCGTTCTTTACAATTTTATTAGCATCTGACAGCTATTGACTATCTGAAGTGGGAGAAAGAATGGGTACAGAAACATGCCTCAAACAGAAAGATTAGCTCTAAAAAAGCGGAGGGGGGGGGGGGGGGGGGGGGGGAAGACAGCTGATACTCATCTCCTAATTTAAAAGCAGTATGAGAAATAATCCCAGAGTAAAGCATCCTTCAGCATCTGAGTGCTCCCTTCCTGTGGCTCATGAGGGCAATGGTATATAAGAGAGATGTGTTTATACTAGCTGGCATTTGCACTCCAGTGTCAAAAGAGTTCACAAGCATGGCATGGTCCTCACAATAACCTGTGGACCACCCTCCTGCCCATCTTGCAGGGGAGAAAACTAAGGCAAAGAACCCAAGTAGGCATCAGTGCTGAGTAAC
Organism: Megaceryle torquata; assembly: GCA_024611175.1. Taxonomy (NCBI): domain Eukaryota; kingdom Metazoa; phylum Chordata; class Aves; order Coraciiformes; family Cerylidae; genus Megaceryle; species Megaceryle torquata. The sequence goes on along the minus strand of JANIJG010024366.1, from coordinate 82,222 downwards.
TCCCACGTTCTTGGCTCCCTGTCCTACACTCCAACCAACATGCCTTCCTTCTTTCCTCTCCTTAAATATATTTGCGTACTTGGAAAAACAAAACACAGTTGTGGATTTTTTTAGAACTGTAACAAAGCACAGAACTTCAGCTGTATTCCCTTTTTCTGCTTCAGTCTCTAAAATAATTTCAGAGGAATTTTTAAGGACTCTGTTTAATGAGGGAGGCATCACTTGGGAGAAAAATGCAAATTGTTGAGTTTGAGTCTGTGTGCCACTGCATTCCACTGGCACTTCTCCCATCAAACACAGCCAGAAAAATGACCGAGAGCACTGGAGAAAGCTAATAAGACCAGGATGAAACACCATCACTCAAAGAACAATATGTTCCTAGTTTTCCTTTTCAAAATATTGGTGCTGTTTTGTATGCTGCTACAGGAGATGGACAAAGAGCTGTAAGTTGTTCATTGCAATCAGATTCATACAAATTGAAGCCACGATATCACAAGGACACCCCCTTTCAAAATACATAACACCACAAAAGTTTAGCACACTACAGCCTGGGAAAGCACCCGTTCCTTCATAAGGTTGTTAAAATTACAAGTACCTCTGGGAAAAAAAAAAAACCAATAACCCAGCTTATATGTATATGGGGAGGACATAAGGGTCTTGAATTAGAGATATTTTTCTTGCACAGTAACAGGGAGATAGGTAGTATACTGCAACAAATCTTGATTTACTAGCTGGTGAGTGCTACCATAAGATTAATCAAAATCCTCTCTAACTTTCCAGAAACATTTATAAAATAACAGATAGCACAACACTGCATATGAAAGTCCTTGCTACTCTGAAGACCCCAAACAAGTGTTCAGGCACCTGGAGTGCAAAAAAAAGCCAGAGACAACAGAGAAGAAAAGAAACACTAACCAGCAGTTGAAGCACAAAGGCAGGGAAGAAAATGATGCCTCAGTTCTGCCCCAGCCTCTGACCTTGTGTGGATTTATTATCCTCTCTGGAGACAAAAGGGCTCTGGAGAAGTGGGACAGAGACCCTCCTGGATCTACCAGCCAGAGCACAACCACATTAGATCAGTTACATATAATTCCTCAGAGATAACTTTCCCCTGGTAGAGCAGACTGTGATAAAACTTGTCCCAGACTTTAGAACTTGACAAGCAATGCTGTACAAAGAGGAGTTCATCTGCACTCTCTCTCTCTTTATACAAATGACCAAAAAATACCTTTCCACACAAAATTTTTGCAAGGCTTCTAACCTTGCATTCTCCCTTCATCGATGATAACCTACAGTATCATTTTTAAAAGCATCTTCCATTCCCCTGTTTTCTTTTTATACCTATTATCTAGACTGAGTTACATAAGCCACTTTTATCACCCAGATTCCTCATTTATCCAAACCCATTTTGTGTCATAATTCCTTTCTCTTCTCAGTTCACACTCTCCCAGAATTAGCTTCTTTATCCTGCCACCACAAACAGAGAAATAAGCAAGCAAGAAAATATGGATTTTTTTTTTCCTTAGAATCCACCCCCCTTCCACTAACGGACAACAAATACCACATGGCTTATTGCTATAAAACCTCCTCACGAAGAGCACGCGGCACTGGACTCCTATCACAAACCAGGAACCAAGAGCTGGAACTTCTAGGGACCATTTCTGCCCAGCCTATAAAGTTTATAGCATGAACTCTGGGGGCATTTGCCACAGGAACAAGGTAGAAGAAGCTGAATAACCTGACCTCAATGTAACAAATTAAATTACAAATTTAGAAAGTTCTTCAAACCTGAACAAAGTTTTTTCTCCAACACAAAACATCCTCCCACCATCAAACAAACTAATTGTCAGTCATCACAAAACTGTAAACTCGTGTTAGGGTTTCACCAACATCTTCCGTTTGATGGGGAAGTTAAAAAAAAAAAAGCCAAGTAGCTCTTAGTCTATTAGGCACTAATTAGGGGATCTGGAGCAAGCACCAACAGCTCTGCCTGGTGCCCAGACTACTGCCTGGTCAGCAAGTCACCAAATATTGCACTGACAAAAGCAGGTCTTATTATCAAGTAGGATTTTGGGGGAAAGTATACACAGAAAATTGAAGGGGTGGGGAAGAAGACACTGGATAGAAAGCCATACTGATATTAACAGCTGCCTCCTCTCTTGCTAAAAATTACTTTCACAGCATTACAATATGACAGCAGCAGAAACAAGAACAGTGAGACCCAGAATGTCACAACATCAAAGTTCAGAATTAAAAGCACAAAGAAAGAGTGAGTTTCCTTTTCATACCCCCTCCCTCAAACCAACAAGCACTGCAAGACTCTGAGAATTCAACCATTTACCTGCCAGGCAGCAAATTAAAACCTACACCCTTGAGTTTTGGTCCCTGATGCAATTTTCTAGTCACTAAGTTGGGTGCCCCTGCACAGGGAAGGGAGAATGAACGGTCTATAACCGGAAAGCAAGAGGGAACAGAAAACAGCAGGGAGGAGAGCCACAAAAAAACAACCTGTGTCCTACCTGGAAACTGCTGAGACTCATCCAAGAGTAACATGCTGCTGAGTGCACTGAGGCAAGACCTCTGCCCCAGTACTTGCTCAAAGTGGCCGCACACTCTGAGCCCTTCTGCTATTCTTGTCTCACAGTCTTCAGGACAAAAGTTTCCAATCACTCCGGACAACTTGTTATCTCTGCCCACAGCTCAGCAAGCACTAAATCCACTCTCCCTGGCTGTTCAATTTGCAGGTGAGAAATGCCTCCTGATAAAACAGTCCAGGGTACAGGCAGGGAAACCTGCAGTTAAAGTTTCTGAAAATAACTTTGGTAAATAGCTTCTAGTGCTTGAATCCACCCAGCCAGCGTGACGGGAGTCAGTACGCATATATCCTCCCTGCACCCAGCTGAGACAGACTAGGGTCAGTGTTATATAACTAGTTAAATATGCCCCGTGTTCAGCCTAAATAAAAATTGTCACTATCTCCTCCCCTGCTTGTAGAGTCAAACAACACAGCCCTGCCCAAGGTAGCTGTGGCTCCACTTGGGACCGATGATGCCTGGAGCTGCACTGCTGAGCTGGTTTGGCTTCAATATGTGTTCCCGATCAGCACAAGCAACCTCAGGGAAAAGTTTTAGAAGAGAGAAGAAAAGCAGGGAGGCTGAGTGGGTGTGTACGGGGAGGTCTCTCTCCTCTCAGCTGCAGAGTTGCACGAGGTTCAGATCGGATCGGATCCTATTCACTCAGCCGGTGATCCAGTTCAACTAGTGGCAGAGACCAAGACTGAGAATAAAATAAAAATCCTTACATAACCATTCAGGCTCCGGCGGGGCCCCGCACAAGGGGAATCCCAACAGACAACAGGACGCTCAGAGCAGGGGACACGGGACCATAACCCCGCTTCAAAGTTTCACAGCACAAAATAAGAAGAGGAGGTGAATGAGTGGCAAAGAGAGAAGTACAGCCTTTAAGGCTTTGAAAACAATCTTGGTATCTGTGATTTTATAAACTATTTGCAGGATGCCTGCTAGCTTCCAAGAAACCTGGACAACTAAGACTGAAACCTGAGCAGTTTGATGCGAACTGTTTGCACAAGAGTAGGCAAAAGAGCATCCGATTCACTGGTTAAATCAGCAGCTCCTACAGCACTGCTGGTCTACAGAAGGCTCTCTGCAGCAGACACTGAATAAGATTTCCCATTTTTTAGGAAACAACCTGTTTCCTAAAAATTTGTGGAGTTCAAGCTTATTCCAGGTGAGCCTTCCTCCCCATCATCCACCCGCACCAGAATGACAGGTATGGGAAAGAATAAGTGAGAACAGGAGACAATAATTACTTGAAAGCTGTGGTTGAACCCCTGAAGGCTAAATAACCATCATGCCTAACCTTCTTCAGTGCTGTAATGAGACTTTTACCATGCCTGATTCCTTTCATAGGCATACCCCACCGCAGTAACAAACAACAAACCTGGGCTGATAGACACATTATAAAATCAGCTCGCTCTCAGTGAGTATTTGTTCACATAATGAAATCAGCTTTTTGCAGCAAGTGCAAGGAAAACCAGGACGGGCACAAGAAGCCCAAAGCAGGCTGTGTCTGAACAGCCCTGGCACAGATCTGCAGGACTCCAGGACAATGAGTTGCGCTCATAACAGTAAAGGTTGCTCTAAAGGTCTGCAAAAACAGCCAGGGCAGAGGCCAGTTACCCTCTGTACAACTCCAGCCATTGTCATTAGATCTTTCCTTTGAGAGGGCAGTAGGGCACAGTGAATGCTTACTACCATCAAAATAGTCTCATTGCTTCAGGGTACATCACAACTTTGAAATAAACACAGGGTGCCATTTTCATAATTAGAGTCATACACATTTTACTAAAGAAAAGATGAACTGCATTAAAATTAAGAGGCTTGGTCACAAGACAGCCTTTCACCTGTCACAGATTCAAATAGCCTCGCTGGCATACAGGAACATACAGTGTTTAGCAAGGGGGAAAAGAGGGACAAATATATTAAGAAAAGTACATAGACAAGGACCTTGCAGCAGGCTTTATAAGGACTTTGTAGGGTTGGAATAAATAACCAAACATGATCTCAGCATCTGACCTAAAACTGGGAAGCAAGATTTAAAGACAAGCATTTGTGTAAAAACAACTGGGTACTTTCCAAGGCACACTTCTTACAGCAATCAAACACAAGGAAAATGGAAGTGTAATACACTGTGGGAAACAGGCAACCTACACCTTTCCTTCATCACACAGCAATAAAAAGGGAATATCCGTTTTCACCTTAGCATGCAAAATGGACAGGAATTTTTTTGAGCTTTTCCATTCACAGAAGCCTACTGGTGAGGCCATCACTGTTAGCCATGACAAATACATATTCACATAGCCAAGAATTAGATCTGCCAGAAACAGTTTATAAAATGATCTCCTCATGGAAGGTAATCTTGTTATAGATAAGCTCATTTACTGAATAGCTTCTCTGTGAGGCCAGCCTTGCCAGTAAGGAATTCTCCATCCTCTGCAGGGTCTGAAATCTTACCTAGTTGTTACACATCTACCTCATGTCCAGTCCACAAGCACTTTGTAATTGCATGACTGTGCTATACATCAGAAAAGGCTTCTCAAGAAACTGTTGTCACTTGAGAGGTTGTTTTGCAAACAAACACAGGATATTCCCTCACCCCACCACCCCCCCAAAAAAAAACCCCCAAAACCAAAAAACAAACAAACAAACAAAAAAATCACTAAAGTCTGCATTTTCATAGAATATCAAGATAAAGGCCCTTTAGAACGTTTTTTATTCATCTGACAAGTCTTTTCAGCAACAATGCCAGCATCCCTGACCACTGCAAATTCATAAGGGTTAAAATTCACACCTAAATCTACCTATGCACACAAGAAGCTCAATGGTAAAGTTTTTCAGGATGCTAGCTCCTCTGCATAGCAGTGAACTTTGGAAATGGGAGGGGGGAGGGATGGGGGAATGATGAAACTGAACTCAGTTCAATAAAAGGTTTCAATAAAATATCCCAAATCTTATCACAAGTGACTCTCCTCCCCCATCCTTTCATGCTTGGGTAGCTCTTACCCCATCCCTCTTCTCCACTTTGAACCTGGTGAAGTTTTCTCAACCCATTGCTCCCCTTTCTGAGCTCTGCAGGACAATGACTGCTCAACATTGACCTGATCCAAGCCCACCAAGTGCAGCACAGCTATGAAGCACTGGATCTAAAATGTGCTACTGTGCCTTTGGTCCCTTCAAGCTAGGGTGGTTCACTTCTCTCCAAGGACTGCCCTGGGTGCTGCTTACCCTCACTGCTGCCCTGCAGAACAGGAGAAATGTTCTTTGCCCATTCTTGCCTGCTCCAAGCTGGCTGTGCAGTCCCTTGCCCATCCCACAGCTTTCTCACAGGCATGCTCCACATCTACCAGCTGCTTCTGCACACTCCATCAATCTCCAACAAGGAGAGAAGCTGCCTACAAATCTAGTTAAGTTTTTTTTTTTTAAGTTACTAAACACAAACTATGCTTGGGAGCCAAATTTCACTCTGGATTGCAATCTGCTAGTAGCACATAAAAATACCATTAAGGCCACCTTCCCTGCCCTGTTTTTTATGTTGTTTTAGCAACACGGAAGAATATGAGATTTAAGTTGGTTGTGGTATAAGGTGGTGTTTATCAACCTAAAGCAGTTCAGATGGAATCAAACTCCACAACACTATTTGTTAGCAAGTGAGTATTGCTGGGCTCTCAGAATTATTTCCTTTTTAAACAAACACTGCACTGTAAATAAAAACTCTTTTTTTGAGTGCATTCTAAACCAACCATGGAAAGCCAGAGGAGTCTTTCTGTTGATTTCAGCAAGTTTCAGGATGAACCTAAAGCACAAAGTTTGATCAATACATTTTTTTCCTCATTTTATTTGTATGGATATAAATCTTAATTTGTTTTCTTTCCCACACTCATCTAAATCATAAGTAAGAGCGGGAAGTTGTACATAATGTAACAAAAATCTAATCACACAAAATACAGGCAGCAACAAAACAGTGCCTTCTGCAAATACTTTTCAGACTCTCACTGTAACAAAACATGTACTGCTTCAGGTTTCAGTCCAGGCTTTCAAAAGTTGTTTAAAGGTATTGAAGAAAACAAGCCACTATTAGAGAAAATGTAATGATTTTAAGTCAAAGAATTTATACCATAGATATTTAGCATCACCTTAATCAAAGCTAAATCCACCGAGTTACAATCCCAGTTATACTCAAGAAATTGATTCTCATCTCTTCCTACAACTTGCCACATTACTGCTGATGAAATGATGTATTTGTGCACCACAGAACAGTGATTTTGTAGAAGTTTAATTTCATTCCAGTTTTCATCTAAGTTTGACATAAATCACAAGCTAAGAGTACACAAAAGTGCCATTCGAAAATTGCTTCTAATAGTTCGAGTATTTAAACATTTTACATGGATGAAGATTACCTACAGATGTTTTAATTGCAAAATCTGTTTTGACAGAGATTTAAACTAGAAGTTTCTGTTCACCTAGCCCAAAAAGATTTTATCTCGTAGCTTTCTTCTTTCTCATTCTTATTTGCATATTTGCAAGTGAAAATAATGTCTTCTGACTCCTACTTAGAAATTTTTTGAGACTGAGTCAGTGAACTGCATGTTGAAAAAAATGTGAACAAGACATTTTCAACATCTGTAGTACAAATCTCTGCTATTAAAATAAAAAAATTAGGTATTGCATAAAAAAATGAACTAAACAATGAGGTAGACACTTCTGAAAGTTCACTGTCAGTCTGCCACTCCTTACCTGTTCAAAAGGAAAAATACCATGATAAAAATTTGCAAATTTCCCTGTGATTTCATCACGGTTTCAGAAGCTGCAGATGATAAGAACATGGTCTATTAGCAATGACTAGGTGTGGTACAAAGCTGATTACTGAAAACATACATAAAGAAAAAGGTATCAAATGTGTTAGATAAGTAACTGTGACTGTCCTTCCTTAGAGATAATAACCACTCACTCGTTGATCCTGCTCTTGTGCATTCATGCTACTCTCACATTTGGGGCAGCTTTAAGAAAAGAGCATGTAGCTACAGGTAAAAAACACTTGGAAAAAAAACCCATATCCATCTATCTATAAATAGAGCCATGCAGAGCCATGGATGCAGGCTGTTCTTGAACTGCATGGAAGGATGTCTATTTTGTATCCCATCATAAGCAACAGATCAAAGGGAAGGAGGAAGAAAAGGGGACAAAGCGTAGCTAGTTATACCACCACATCATTTCACGAGATCAGCCAGTCCTTGCCACCAATTGGTGGCTCCAAGGGAAGCAGAGCTCTGGCGTCATCACCTCCTTTTAAAGAAGTAAAGCAAGTCATTACTCCAGGTTATATAACACTGAGACTATGCCAGACTTTGTGCCACCCTCTCAAAAAGGAAGTTGCTGTCAGAGAGCCCTGGAGGGAGGCAGAGGAGTCACAAACATTTTCTTTTGGAGCTTTCCCCTGCATAGGACTAGCAGAGGAGACTGGAAAAGGATTCCGTGCTTTTGGACAATGCAGGCAGATGGTGAAAGGCTCAGTGACTGACCTGCAACATCGTCAGTCCGTAATTCCCTGCGAAGGGGGCTGAAAGGACAGCACTGTCAGGATCTCATCCTTCCTTCCCACAGCAGCCTCAAGCCACACCTCACCCCGCTGAGAATAACCTAGTTCACAGGGTTAGTTAAAATGCTAGAATCAGTCAAAAAACCCCTTCAAACCCTGGGTGCCACTCCTCCCACACTCTTCTCCATCCCTGTTACCTTCCCCGTTTCCTCCCAGATTTATGGACAAACAGGCTATAGACAGGGGAATTCCACCTGCCTCTATCACCCTCTGACAAACAAAACTGTCCCAACACAAAATGCCCAGCAAGGCAACCTGCAGCTTCAGGTCAAGCTAACAGAGTGTGCAGTACTGGCTGTTCCCAACAAAGCACCCAACAAGTTTTTTTTTTCCCTTATGTCACCATTTAGTGAGTCCAGTAAAACCACTTCATGGGAACTGTGTGACTGCCACAGGGTCTGCACGGGCATTAGCAGCTCCCATACAACATGCTGGGTACACAGACGTGTGCTGGCTGGGCAGATCCAAACCCCTCAGACTGCACACAGAAACACCATTTGTTCTGAAAGACAGGCTGTACTACAGGGAAACTGCCAGAATAAAAATAATGGGTAAAATATGCAGCCTTCTGTAACGAAGCAAAGTTCCCAGAGAAATCAGTGAGGCTTTTGCTGAAGCAGAAGGCAAACCTTGCTTCCCTACGATTTCAGTGTAACCTTTCTGCATTACTCAGTAACCAGGCTTGCTATTTTATTCAGTGGGATTGTGGAAACATAGAAGACATGCAGCCTCTAACTTTAAAGATTTTTAGGAAACCAACACATCTCAAAATATTTGTGGAGGCAGAGACCGTATGCTTAATGGACACAAAGTAACTTCAGAGATGCTCTTATCCCTTTCAGAAACTAAGAAAGCAATTAAAAACCCTCAACATCTTTAATTATATCAAGTCACCTGAGAAATACATCCAGTATCCGCCCTTAGATGCACATTTGCCAAGTTACTCACAACCAGCTGGCGCGAGGTTGAGCTACACAGCCTACACCTGTGTGGTTCACAATGATCTGCAAGGATCATTTTCTAGGGTAATGCAGTTTCCTGTAACAATTTGATAAAGTTTAAACACATGCCAATATGCAGGACATTAATTCACAAGTAAATTTTTTCACAAGTAGTTATGACTTTTGTACCTCTGTACCACCACAAATGCCATCCTCTTTGTGTGCATTTACTGGCTCAGAAGACAATTTATGAAAAGTCACTCCAAGCATTAAAATCTACCTGATTAAGAACAGCAAAGTGCACAGTGGTACAGGGAAGCTCAGGTTTGACTTGCTAGGCTTACACAGACCAGAGACATTGCAGAGGCAACAGACTTACTGCTGCAAAGAGGTTTGCTTCCATCAGGATATGCCCTTCTAGCTTCCTTAGAAACAGTACTGGTGGACTCTAGAGGGAACTGCATCCAGCCACAAGTAACCAAACATAAAAGAATCAATACAAGAAAGTCCATCAAGAAGGAAAAAATTGAAAGATTTTAGTCACCACTCTTCCATCTGCAAGAAATAACTTGTAAATTAAATTATAGCACTATTACTTATTGGCACCCGCCACTCCAGCATACATAAACACAGAACACAGCAGAGCTTAAAATTAAAGGAACCCTCAGTTTGCTTTCAGTGAACACGTTCAGTGCTCTTCTAGATTTAGGGATGTCTTGATTGTTGTTCTTTCCACATCTTTTTCTCTACCTCATCCACTTTCAATCAACAAAAAGAGCCTCCAACAGGCCTGTGCCTTTCCTTAGCCCCTGCCACCAGCCTCCTGCTAAACAAAAAGGACAAGAGACCAAAGCTCAGCTATCACCAGTCTGAGGCAGAAAGCAAGAAGCAAATTAAGTCAACAGTGCCCATGTACTGCAGCATGTGGAAGCATCTCATTAAAGGGTTCCTCAAAGCGCAGCTATTGTTTCTGAGGCTGCCTCACCCTTGGGATGCCCATCTACCCTCCATACCTCCCAAAGACACAGCTGTGAAAATCTGCTTTCTAAAAAGAGCTGAGAGATTAAAGAAATACATATGTATTTGCTCCTCCTCTTCTTAAGGAATGCATTTAATTTTCTAGTAGATAGGGAGGAAAACTTAAATTGATGTTTCCCGAGAGAAAATGGTGCACAGTCTGGTCAAAAGGAGAAGTCAAAAAGATTTCAGGTTACTGGGACTGATCTCCATTTACCAATATAAGCAGGACCATGCAATTCAAGTAAAAAGAGCAGGTAAATTTCTTTCTAACAGCAGCTTACTTCCCCCCCTTCTTTTTTTCCTCCAGCAGTATGGGCCTTTCTAAATCTGGATATAAAATGATATAGAATAGGCCATCATTTAGCAGGGCATTATTCAGGAGGCTGTCTCCACACTCTGCCTCTCAGTTTCAGGCAGGTGAGTATAACATGACGTAATTAATAATAACTTCAGATTAAAAGCAAAAACTCATATATGAGCAGGAAGAGCCTGCTAAATGATCAGACTTATACCAAAGACTTTCCTCTCTTCCCCTGTAAGGACGGAAATTTGCTCTACTCCCAACCCCACATATCTAGCTGGGGACTCCCACACACATCACAGTTTTGTTTTGTTCCAGCACTTTGCTGGGGAGAAGAAAAGATGGAATGACTTTGGGGTGGGAAGCACATGAATAACACGGTCTCCCAAAATGAACAGCAGCTCCCAGTGCCTCAATTGCATTCATATATCATTCAAAAAAAAAAAAAAAAGTATTAACCCACACTTCCACATAACTTCATAACTTTAAAAACAGATTTCCAAAATAATTTCAGCTTTAATAACTCCAGGTGCTAATGATCTTTCTCCTAAGTACGGAGTTAACTTCTGGTGTTTCCCATCAGATTAGACAAGGAAATTATCCAGGCAGCTACAAACTGATTTCACTTGCGGTCTAATTGCACCCCTTAGTGCATGCACTATGAAGATGAGCCACATCACATTAAACAAAATCCACTCTTGCTATAGTTCCATGCCAACAACTTTTTTCCCCAGCCACCAAGTGAAAACTCTACGTAGAGTTGATCTAGTAGTATTCCTATAAATAAACAGGCTTTCCTCTCACAAGAGATCAAGGAAAGCAAAGACCTTTCCAAACCTGATTTGCCTGATTTGATATTTTGGGAAACTCAAAACTGTGAGCATAAAATTCAAACAAAAAGCAGTCATTGAAATAAATTCTGGATCATGCTCCAGAAACAAGAGGCAACTGCATTTCACTGTCATGATACTGTCAAATGTCAGAGACAAGGATGAGACTCCTGCCCCACCAACACAACGGTGCTCCTCATCCACTCCTCTTTAAGCGTCCATATTCCATAGAAATGCCACACAAAGCAGGTTTTTTTTTTTTTTCCTCCAGCACTTTGTCAGGGAGGAAGAACAGTATAAGTCTGAGGTAGGAAGAGGGAGTGAAGACTGCCTCCATCTTCTGCTCTCCACTAGTCAAACAGACATGCTGTGGAACTAGCCCATCCCCAGCCCTGTGGAAAGACAGAGAGGATAGGAAAGGAAAAAACAGTCAGAGTGAACAACACAGGGCAGAAGACAAGGCCAATCGCATGGACGTTTTTATATCACAACAGTAGCATCTAATATGCTACTATTTGATGTAGCTTGGTATATCTGTACATTAAGAACTCCAGTACTACCATGGTACTGGAAAATTGTCTACTACTGTACCCCAGAAGTTCTGACTCCAATCCCTGTCTGCTGTACCATACACCCTGTGATGCAAACCCAATGAGTAGCCTTTGAGGACCATACCTGGATGCTTGTGCTCATTAAGGCATCTTTCAGAGAAATAAAAAACAAAACAAAACATCATCTCTTTACACTTTTATCCCTAAACTACACTTTAAAAAGTGTTTGACCCATATACTCAGAGGTAAGAAAACAAGCAACTTCCCATTACTATTAATAGCAGAATTACATCAATATGCATGAGTAAGAGAATTAATTCCACAGACTTCAATCAGAATAATCCAAAGACATTCACAAAGTGGAAAAACAGAGCACTACAGTGGGATTCATTCAAATACTCAACAGCTTTCCTTGGGAAAGCTCTGAGGTATGAACAATGCATTTGAAATGATCTGTAAAATCCATACTGGAGGTTTGTTTCCTCTGCTCAAATTAGCTTTTATGCCTATGGAGTTCAACACAGCCCAGAGCAACTACCAGGATCAGAGAAAAAGTGCAGGACTTGAAACAGCCCTTTATCTCTACAGTCATCAGTATATCACATTTCTAGTGAAAATTATTTAGGGAGTTAACAAAAAAAGTTCTTAGCAGTCATGCACTGATATTACAAAAACAAACATGACAAAACAAGTGCTGCTACCCTCAAGTTATGAGAAAACAGATGCAGTGGGCAGGAATGATAAGGCTGGAAAAGCACTGGAAGCCTCTGGCTAGTACTGAAGCATGCTGCTAGGATGGGTGTGCAGTCTGGCAGTTGCCAGGAAGGGGTTATAAGTGCCAGGGTAGGCATGTCATGGAAGAAGTGCTCTAGAAAAGACAACTAAAGCTCTAAGTGCTCCTATATGTGATGCTAAGGTTCATTATCTGACCACCACTGAAGAAATGTAGAAGGGATGTAAGCTATGTGGTTATTAACTGTTACTTATTCAGCAATATTCAGAAAACTAGCTTTCTGTGAAATTTTCTTCCTTGAGGGCAGGAGGAGAAGGTTTAAGACTGTTTTCAGCAAGACTGAAAGTCTGTACCATAAAAGTCCAAACTAAACTCTAGATCATCTATGGGGACAGACTATACTAAATGCAAACAAAACTTTGAGCAGGAATGAGAAAAACGGGACAAACACTGAAGACAGTGCTCTTAATCACCATAAAAGAAAAACAACTCCAAGAAAATTCTGAAACTGAAACCACCACAAGTATTAATTCCACACACAACCAAGTAAAAAAAAAAAACAAAAAAAAAACCACACAACAAAAAACCCCCCAAAACCCAAAAAACCCAAAAAACAAACCAAACCAACAAAAGGGGGTTAAACTTGCAAAACTGAAGTCACTGCTAAGTCTGAGACTATACTACCTACCATCAACAGGTGTGGATAACATTACACTAACTCTGGATGGTTCTGAGTTCTAAGTAATCTGAGTCACCATCAAAACATGGAAAACCTACATTCCTAAAACAAAGCCACTATTCTGCAAGTGAGCAGTAAAAATGTTTGTTTTGAAACTATTATAACCACTATTATTGAAAACAAGCAGTAAGTTTCAGTTTGTAGAAAACATATATGCAGCCTGTCACCCTTTCAAGGAAATAACTATGACAGATGAACAATCTTCTATATATTGTGGTGCTAGAAACATTCAAGAGCTCATCCACAAGGGAAGGATCCCCAGCAGAACATTTACAGAACAACCATAGTAACAGGAGGGGAGGAGAACAACACAGCTGGGAACAGGGAGAACAAAGTTTTAACAGAATCATTAAAATTAAGCTTTTAAAAAGCCTCTTAGTATAAACATTAGAAAAGTTTCTTCCTTTTTGTGAATAAAAGTAACTGTCTGTTCCTAAGCTCGTTTTTATGAATTAGGGTCATCTACAAAGAGACAGGACTATGAACATCAGATGGGCAAAATTAAATGATCCTCTTGATTCTGCAGTTAGCTATATTTCATAGGCCAAATGGCAGGAGACTACTTTTGTATTATCTCTAAGGTAATATAGATGTCAAATGACATTTCTGAGGCAGTATGTAGCTGTAAAGAGGTATCAGGAAAAGCAGAATGGACACCTCCACAGAAAACAGTAATTATATAGCTAAGCACACAAAAAGCATCCTGATATTTTGGTAGACAGAATTAAAGGTGAAACAACCTGAAACCTCCCAGGCAATCCAGCTTTGTTCAGACTGCGTGAGCTTTTCCTTGTACCTAATGAAAAACTGTAAAAACATTTTCTGTTTGTTATATGTAAATTGTCTTTTTACTCTTCCTCATTATTTCCTACATTTCTGAAAATCTATTTTTAATTAGTCACTACAGAAATAGAAGGCATAAACATGTTCCTAGTGTTTTAAAATGAAAATAAGCAGCTATCATTAATGGTCAGCGATGTTCTGATATATCCACATCAATGTTGTTTGCTTTGGAAAAAATAATCCTGATGAGCAATTACGAGTATTCAGCCACAATACTACAGATGTACATGATAAAATACAGAGATCTGTGATAAAATAACCGCAGGGAATGACCACTTGGACATGACATACAGCCACTCCTGTCTGCTAACAAAAGTTTTTCTACAGCATCACTCTTCCTATTGCTCCACCAGATGCAGGCTCCTGTGAACAAAGTGACATGGTCACTGACAGTTTCTTTGAGACAAAGTAATTGGTGGCCCTATAACTCTATCTCCTGGAAATTCCCTTGTTTCCTACCTGAGCTAACACTTCAATTTCTTCTATTTTCTCCTTAGAAAAAAGCCATCACATGAGTAAAACCAGAATAATAAAATTCATTTGTGTAAACATTTTATAAGCTTTTTAAACCAAAACAGCATCTTCAAGTAGCACATGGCTGAAGGAATATTCAAAAAACCCCAACACAACCACTTAAGGACAACAATGTACAATGAAACCAAAAATAACTAGAAGAGGATTAGAAGTATCTGTCTTTAACATATTCTACACTAAGAAAAAGAAGACTATTCTCAGTGTTTAAGTAGGTGCATTCAAAAATCTGCACACCCTCTGAAATAATTAAAAATCATATTTTTAAAGGAAGCAAACACAGCTTTCCCTTAGGCTCAGGCTGTAGTTTTATGATACAAGGAGTCTGGTGGCAAACACAGCATGGGGAATTCCCCCCTGAGTCATGCACTCCTGCCTACAGACCCTAGAACATTAAACCCTTCTGCTGGACCAACAAACATATTTCTAGGATCATGCCATGAATCAGCCCTGCTACCCATCTCATTTAAATGTAACCTGCACAGCACGGGTCCACAGCAGCTATACCGGTCCTAAATGAAGATAAGAGTGGGGTACTTATAACTAGGTGAGGATAGAAGGTGACAACTTACTTAACGCTGCTGCCTTTCAGATTGTAAAACAAAACAAAACAAAAAAACCCAAAAACCTCAACCTGTACACTGACAGAAAAAATTTTTTCCAGCTGTTAAAGGTGATTATTTTAAGTGAGCAGTAATTGCCCACAGCACCCATTTAATTGTTTATCATTAGGCAAACCAGTGATGTAAATACATTCCATTTCACCGGATCCTTTTAATAATACAACTAACTGTAAACTGATTTCTTCACTACTTTATATAATTGCTTCCCCAGAATCTGTTGCTATTTTAAAAATTCTGTCCTCCTCAAAATTTATGCCTGTGTCTTGTTTTCATGATGGAAATTTCTTTTGGCCAGGAGTCCAAATTTTACCTACATTAAATCCCTATTTAAACTAAGCACCCACATAAGCACTTCTCCCTACCAAGTACTGGACAAATCCTAACCCTTACGCTACCTACCAAAGCGTCACTCACCAAAATTAGTAATGCCAATTTTGTGTAACAAATGTACATGGACATTCACAACCCTGTTCACTTACCACTCTCATCAAGTAGGTCCTCCTCGTCATCCCCATCGTTATCCTCCTCCATCGCCTCCTCCTCATCTTCCTCCTCCTCCTCTTCCATATCCTCCTGCTCCAAGTCCGGGTCCAGGTCTGGATCACTCCCTGAGATTGACTCGTCTGACATGATTCCCAGTAGTGCTCCTTGTGCATTACCTGCTCATGTTCTACCGTGAGGCAGCCCTGCAAGAAAATAAGAGAGCACATAATGAACCCAGTAAATCCCAACCTTTGAGCCTCAAGGCTCAAAATCATAGCAAGATTACTGCATATAAACCCACAAATCTGCCATCAGTCTTTCAAATAACAGTTAGATCACACCATGCAAAAAATCCTGTATAGCAAATGGATGCCATAAGCATCATAATGATACAGGCCCCATCAGAACCAATATATAAACTGATCACTCAAAAACACACCTTTTTCTTGGTATCCTTGACATGTACACAGCAGAAAGATTCCTCACATCAATGTCTGATTTTACAAAGATGCAAAAAATAAATAAACTACGTGAACAATTTCAGAATGCTGCCATCCAAACATGGAGCGCAGAAAATGGATCAGTCTCGCAACCTGACATGGATACCTGTTACCCTAATCCCCAAGCACCATGAACACCATTGCAGTATGCAGACCATGGGTCGCAGACAGAAACCACCCTCCTGAATTTGCTGTACCCATTGCAAAGGTCATCCAGCCACTCATCACAGCCTGGCTGAAGCCTCTGTTCCAGCTGACAGAGCAGAGACTGCACAACCTTAATAACATTACAGACAGAAGACAACAAAGATCCAGTTTTTAAAGGTTGTACGTCCCTTTGTAAAGGAGAGTAAGAAGAAAAGTAAACACAAAGGAAGGATGGATCAGAGAGAATTTGCATTTCTTATCTCTAAAGGACAAGAACTAGAGCTGGCTGTACATAACTCCTCTGTTACACTACTCCAGTGCATCACAACAGAAACCATGGTATAAAACAATAAAGCCTAAAGAGAGGGCCAGGACAATCATGAAGTCACAAATTTATCTGTTCATCGTGCACTGTCACTTCTGAACAGGGATAGAGGCTCCTGGGTACTCCTCTTCCACACACAAAGAATTATCATAAAGGAGCTGTGTAAGATGGATGAAAAGAAAGGAAACACCATCAAGAAAGAAAAATAAAGCAAGCATCTTGATCTCAAGGAGCACAAAGCAAAGGATGTGTTCAAAAAAATCAAGTCTCAGAAGAATAACTACCCACACATTCCCCAGAAAGCTTTAAAGAAACACAAGGGAAATATCACTCATTTTCCACTGCTCCCTACTTACACCACATTCCCAGCATAAACTATAAAATATTTGAGAATTGATCAGACACTTAAAACAAACAAACAAAACAAATACTTCTAAAACTTCTGAGTAGATAAGGCAGCATATAGATCTACAAACACTTCATGAGATGGGGAAAAAAAAAAAAAAAGTCATTTTTAGCTGTCTTTCAGCAGTAACTAGAAAAGCTCAGAAATTTGAAGGTTAAAGACAATTCAACACCCCTGTAGCAGGGCTGAAAAAATCTAACTGTCAAGCAAGCTGAATTATTCCAGCTGAAGTCATCAGTTCCTGCTTTGCCTCTCTCAGCTCCTGAATAACATTGAAGAGTTTCTGAAAGGAAATAGCACAAGGGAAGAACAGGCTTTGTGGAGATTGGTACCGGAACAGAAAGCCTTTCACCACCAGGGCCCAAGCAGAGACAACCGAAGTCCCTACACGTGTCACATAAAATAAGTTGGGTTAGTCAAGCAGATGGCAGAAAAGGCCAAAATCTAAATTAGCTCAAGTGGAACCATGCCAGTTTACACAAAGTCACAGTGATTCATTCAGCTTCTGTGGTCTGCTGGTAGGCAGGTAGCGAGACCAGTTGCTGCCAGTCTGCTGCAACACAGTGACCCCCAGCACTGCAAAGTCTGGGACTACTTACTTTCTGATGTCTGGTGACTTCAGCCAAGGACTGCGGACAAAAAGCAATCTTTTATCAGAAGATTTCCCTGACAAATGCTGTTCTGAAATCTACTTGTATTTCAAAACAGTGGCTTATTTTTAAATAGCAAGTGTTCCCCTCCAGTTGATATGCAGCCCCAAGGAAAACAAGCATTGGTTTACTTTTTAGAGGATGTACTCAAACCTGCAACTGTAGAGCTGCTTGGGTTTCCTTGCATTTCAGGAGGAGAGGGTCAGTAGTGTTACCTTCATAGGTCTCTGCTAGTTACCTGGGATTTCAAAGGGATTTACTTATTCCCATGTTGTCCACATCGCACTTTAAAGCGCCTCACATGCTCCCCGCTGGAAACCAGATCAACAGAAACATATTTTAAAAATTCCATGTTTTACTATCCCAGCAAAATCAGCACCAACAAAAGAAACAAACAATAAGAATAAATACAAACACTACTGAAATGGCCAGAATTAATTCTCATCTACAAACAGGAATAGCAGAAGTGCTGTAATGTCACTAAATGCTCCAGTTCAAAGAATGACACATGATACAGTTACTCCCACCAGTATCCTCCTCTGTGTCATCTCTCATGCTTCACAGTTGGTCATGGAACCTTAAAAACACAAAAACAAAAATACCCCAACAAACACACAAAAAACCCCAAAAACCACCCCCCCACACACAAGAAAACTGCTACAAACATTTTCTGAAAATCGTTTGAAGGAAAAGATACAGGTCCATGTATTTCTATAAATAAAATCAAACCCAGTGGAGGGCAGCTATCTCCAGAAGATACAAAAGTAAAAAAGGGCTCAGATCCAAGTTTTATTTTTGTTTAGCAGTAAGTACATGTTCTCTATAAGTTGGCTTATTCATCCAACTTATTCAGCAGCCCCAGACATATGCAGGAGAGTTAAACAGAAGCTTTTGAAAAGAACTAAATCTTGCAGAAGCTGTCTGAAACAAAGATGGTTAACTCCTCTGTGCCTATTGTCCTGCTGCTGTCTCCCCCTCCCTCCCATCCTCCTCGGCTCCAGCAGCAGCTCTCCACTGCCATTGTGTAAGCCCAGGTCTCCGGAGGGCTCCCACCCTGCCTGGTGGCACCGTGAGCATGCAGCAGGGCCGCAGCATGACAGGCAGGTAGGCAGTACACAGCTGTGAAACTGCCCTCGTTTCTCACACTGATCTGACCCAGTTCAGAGCCTTCCACCAAGGGGAATTACACAACAGGACCAGATTGTAGCTGTCGCTACTGTTTTATGACTGAGTTATTCCAACTTGCCCCATGTCTTGCCTTTGAGCACACAGGCGTACTGCGCTCAACATTTAATCACTGCAGGAAGGGTACTTTGAGAGAGATAAACAGATTACTTCCAACTAACCAAAGTTACTGTTTGTCTGGACTTTATAGCTGTCCCATGTTAGACCAACCCATGAGTCTCCTGCCCTGACACAAAAAGGGGAGTTGCACCCCAAGCAATATGCCCTAAGGAGGGTGACCAGCCTGGAAGCCTGGTAAACCAAGCCTGTGTACAACAAAGACAGAAGTCCATACAGTAGTGCCCAGCCCAATACATGGTGAGACTACTGAGAAAATGGGGTATTAGGTGAAAACACTGCAAAATTCTTCTTGCTTACTTAAGGAGGAGGAAAGAGCTTTCATGTCTATCCTACCCAGGAAGTTAAACCCTGCAATCAACGCCACATCAAATTAACATCCAAGACAGCTTCTCTCATCTATTGTGTCCTGTCTTTCAACAATGAAGAAAATAGTTGGGAAGTTTTGAGGGCTTTGCTTTTTTAAAGTTGACCATTTTCAGATAGGAAGTAAATGCCGTGAGGTGATGACTGCCTCCTCCTCAGCCTGAAGGGAGAGGAGGTCCAGTTCTGGATGAAGAAAGTCCCAAGGGCTTCAAAATTTTGATGCATTTCTGTTGTCCTCATGTTTTCATTTAACTCTTCAAAGATTTAAAATTATCATTTTTTCTTATGTATGAAGTTGACAGAGAAATGTGAAAGTTAACTTTTTCCCTTCCAAGTGATAGCTTTTCCACCACTAGGTCACACGTCATGAGTCAACTAAGTGAAACAGCAAACACTGTGGGATCTGGTGACACTCTCCTTTTCTGTACAACATCATGACTTTTGTCAGAGGACTCATCAGCACTATAAAAACTAAGATATTATTTAATTAGCTATTACAAATACAAACAAGTAAAAAGGAAGGATGCAGGACAGGGCAGACTGGAGTCCTTCCCAGCCTGAACAAGGAGGAATAGGATTCCCCTGTACTTCCCGGAAGCCACAGAAGCCAAAGTGGCTTTACAGAAGCTTTTTGCCTGCTATGACACAAGTGATTTAGGCACAGGACATGCTCATTCCTGAGTACACATCCATCCCATACAAATCCCTTCAGAAAGGGCAGGTTTAAGACTAATGCTACTATGGTACTGAATAGTAAAGAGGATTCCACCACCTCCCCAACCTCCAGCCAAACCCAGTATCTGGGACTTATCAAGATTTGTCCCTTAAAGCCTGTTTTGTAACCAAGACTTCACATTGGTCACTGTGGTGGATCAAGGATGCTGGCCAATCACAAAAGGATTTACACAGACCACAATAAAACAGGTATTTCAAAGTCAGTGCTGCATAACGTTTTCAGTTTCTGCTATACAATCATGTTTTATGGCAATAATAATTTCCTTTATCTTTGGTTTTTTTTGTTTGGCAGCAAAATGCTTGGTTGGGGCCATAGGATTCTTCTTACACACTCAACTCACACAAACACTTCAAACTGGATGTGTAGAAAAGCAACTGCTGGCTCCTTGGGAGAAATCTTATCTTTATGTTAGATCGCTGCTAGCACAGTTTTGGTACCTTATAGGTAGCCTTCAGTCACTAATGGGAAATAATTATAGAGCAAACAGATGGATCACTAAAGAAGTAATGAGTTTAAACTTTTCTGCATGATAAAAAAAAAAAAAATTTAATTTGCCAGCAATAACTTGCAATTTTATTGCAAAATAACTATGAATGCTTTTCTGTTCAATTTGAAAATCCAGTAAGAAATAAGCCTGAGATCAGTGGGTTTGGACTGTTTGATTCCAACAAACAGAACATCTCTAATTTACATCACATAATGCTAACATCTCTATTTTACTTTATCACATAAAAAACAGCAGGGGAGGGGGGAATCATTTAAAAGGCTAAATATTTTCTCAAACAAGAGCCAAGAGTGTTAATGGCCAATACTAGTCTAGAAGAGCCATTACACATTTTTAAAAAAAGAAACTTAAGTGTTTGCTGAAAAATCAACAGGAATTTCCTTCCCTTGGTGATGACCCCCACAAACTGTGTTTAAAGCCACCCTTAACTGATTACTTTGTCATTTAAATCTCTTCTTCCTTTGCAGTCCAAGACTGTTAAGCAATAAAGTTTAGCTGTCACTTGCAGATAACTAGTGGCTACACATTACTAGCTGGGAAGGAAGAAAACAATTCTCCTCCTTTCTGTCCTCTTGCTCAAACTGCAACAAAACCAAGTGGCACCGATTCCCTCTTTAAGTGATGTGTTCACTACAGGAATATTAAACTGAACAAAGGGAAAAGCAGCAGCCTGTGAAGTCATAAATTGGAGAGCAGATGCCCTCCAATCTACCACTGTGACTTGCGGGGAGCAAGAATCAAGAGGGGGAAAAAAAAAAAAAAAAAAAAAAAAAAAAAGAGTGCTTTAAAAAAAACACTTCCATATATCAGTTTTGGGAGAATGGCAGGACCTGCTCTTTTATTCTCTCTAGGGTAAGAATCTCCTTTCTAAAAGGCACCACAATACTAAAACCAGCCTAAAACTGGTTGTTCCCTGACAACAAAAACAAAAGCTGCTGCAAGAAGGGGTGGGAGAAAGCAAAAAACACCACCCTAAAGCCAACCCATAAAGAAAGAAAAGGGAGAGCTAATCCTTCCCCTCTGCTGACATGTCAGCGCTGGAACAGAGAATGTGACAATGAACGTTACATAAGGCCTGGCTCCCACTGCGATCCTGAACAAAAAGAGCTAGCGCAAGTCAATGGCAGCATCTGCAGATCATTACACAACCTGGGCTGGTGGCAGTGCACACACCGGCGTCAGCCATCAGCTGCTGCCAGAACCTCCTGCGGTTCCGAAGGGGCGCAGGTACACCCTACTGCCGGTACTCTCAACGTTTTGTAACCTTTCAAGGTAAAAAAAAAAGAATACTCTTCATAAGACATCAGTACTCCCTTCCACACAGACTTTCTAAGGCACTGACAAGCTCTTTACCTCTGGACAGAGCCAGCAGAAACATGCAAACTATTTTGTTGGTATACATGTTTGTATAGAATTATTTGCCTGAACAACGTTGCATCGGTTTTAAAAGCAATTTTATTTAATCATATTAAAGGAGAAATTGGCTTCTTACAAATCAACTCTTTCCTTTGAAATACTCAAAATGTCCTCACCAGTGAGCCGCTCTATCAGGAAGAGCGGTTTGTTTTGTACTCCATAAAAGTTCAGGCTATCTGAGGTAAGAAGCACATGATCAGTTTTGCTTCCAGCAATTACTGATATTCATCTGGATTAACACCATTATAAATGAACAAAAATTTTGTCTCTTACTTCACAGAATCTCCATTTATGCTTTTAGCTCTGGCATTTCTGTATAAATGGCACTTGCATTCCCTGCTAAATAAGATGTTGAGAAAAGGCAATTTTCCTTCCCTGATCATTGTTCTTGCTTTCAAAGCAACTAGCATTTCAACATAAAAGGCACTTTCAAGTGTGCTTTTACACTTTTTGCCCATGTTGCTGGAGCTTTAGAAAAACAACCGGTACCTGTGAGAGGAGTAAAATCCCAAGAAAGTATTTCAAATGACGGGGAAGACTCAATAGTAGAGCACACTATGTCAGGATTCCAAATTATATTCAATACATTTTAAATAGTAGATTAATTTTGGGCAAATTTGTTTACCCTACATTAATGATAACCATTCTCAAATTCCAAAAGATACACTTTGGAAGTCAGCTCAAGGGAGAGGTTTGCCAAGTATTCTCCGTGTAGGTACCCAAACCATGTCAAGACGTGAGCCAATTCCCACAAGCAAGGAAGATTCAGATAACTGAAAGATCCCTCTGTGAGTTTAAGCTCTTGTTACACATAGGTACCAGAGAAGAAGTTATGTAATAAACTGAGAATAAATTACATAAACAGGAGCAGTGGAACAGAGAGGAGTAAAAAGGCAAAGGGCTAATCCCCTCTCAAGTAAAGATAGTCACTGTCACTCGATGAAGACAAGCTATGGCTTTGGTCACTGTGATAATGCTAACACTATGGCTTACCTCCTTGAAGAGTATTCCAAAGAAACAGACTGATACAGCTCGTAAAAAATAAAAGTTTTCATCTTTCAGAATGAGGAAAATTGGATGTTTTCTCAATGCTGAAAAGCCTGGCTTATCGACCCTGTTTTCTCAGTATCACCCCATCCACGCACTCCTCTTCCTTTGCTTCCCAGAGAAGCGCATTTCATTACACAGGGGGATGATTCACTGCCTTTGACTGCATCTCTGCTCAGGAAACAAGCTTTCCCATCAGCAGCAGTCCAGGGCAACCCACCATACATTGTGAGACAGATGCCAGTCACATTGCACAATGTCATCCATAGATCACAAAGTAAACACGACTTAACTCTTCCTTGGGTCATATGTTTGCACTTCACTACAAAGAGCTGCAGAGATCTGGGAGCTTGTTTTTTATGCCTCATCTTTCTTCCTCTTCAGAACTGGACTTAAAACCTGAAGTTCTGGTTTACAGAGTTTTTAGAAAAACGGAAAATTCAAGACAGTTTTATTTCTCTATATTCCCTAACCCACCTCCAGCAACAAGAATTACACTAGTGATGAGAAAGCATTACTTATGCCACCTACAGTTTACCAAAGAAACCTGAACACAAGCAAAAAAAAAGAAAGAAAAACAAAAAAACCTGAAGGAGGAGGAAATGGAAATAAACTGTTTTGAACTCGCATGATATGAAGATGACTATTAGCATATGTTAGACCCAAGTTGCTCCAGTCTGTCAAGCAGTCAGACATTAAACTAATTTTTATTGGATTTCACTGTAGATTAAAAATCCATTAAAGGATTAAAAACTGTCAAAAACAAGGGTTTCTTTCAGAGTCATTCCCTCCAACAGAACATTCTACTTGCACAGTGATAGAATAACTTAGATCAAGTGCCACTTAAAAAGGTCATTTTGCTAATGCTTTTGAGAACAAAGTCACCAAAACCTGTTGATCTTTGCCTTTCCCACTACACGGGTTACAGTAACACACACCAATCTTTAGGTATCCTGCAAGAATGCATTTGTTTTGATAACACTTAAGATTGACACTACAGGCAGCTCCCATAGAAAGAAATTGCATCAAATGTGGAATGTGGTTTTGTCCTTAATAACGGAAGTGCCACTTTGGTTGCATTTTTTCTGATTCAAAACCCCCCAAATAGCTTGGACAGGAGTGCAAGGAAAGAGTTCATCTTGTGCCTCTCACCAGTGCAGGAAAACAATCCAACACAATGTTCAGAGGATCAGCTGCACACATACAGAATACACCCCAATCAGAGATAACAAGTATTATTTCACAGAAGAAAATGAACGATGAGTCTCATGATATATATATGTACTTCTTTAGCTTATAAAATTGTAAGTGTATGACTCTACATGCTTGAGCTTACCTTCAGAAGAGCTATAAAAGAAGCACAATTCCACTTTGGCTAAGAAGATACACATATATTAATAGAAAGGTAATATAGCCTAATAGGTTACCACAGCCTTTTGGTCAACGTACCCCACTGTGCACTCCCAACATAGGTCAACAGGACACTAACTACCACTGCAGATAGTCACAAGCATATCCAACGCTCAGACAGGAAGGTACAATTGTAAAGGGACATATTAGCAAATTATAAAAAAAAAAAAAAAATACTGCAGGGTGAATAAGCACCACAACATTAATCTGCAGAGTAGCTGCTAGCTACTAGACACAACTCTTTTAGAGTAAAAAATGTCAATATCTCCCAAATGTATAAAACCACTTAACTTTCAGAAATGCTCAAAGTGTCTTTTGTAGTATTTGTTCTTCCTGAACTTACAATACTGTACAGATATTCACACCCATGCTGGATATAAATGATTTTTCTTCCAAGATTCAGAAGTAGAATGAAAAAGAGCATTCAGCTGTGATCTTCAAAAAACCATAACTTTGAAAGAATGCCCCAAAGGTTAAGTGCAAGTTTCAGTCAACTGCTTTCCCCCAGTGACCACTTTTTCTATCAAAGCTTATTTAGCGTTTGCAAATGCTGCTTTACTGGCAGCCATACCCAGTGAGCAAGTACAGAAAGAACTGCAGGCAAGGTAGTTCTTCCAGCATCCTGTTGACATGTTACCATCTCAAGTGAAGGGGACCAGATGTTGGAAGAAGTCAATGTCCCAGCACTCAGCTGCTCATACCTCCCAAAATATAACAGTAACAGAATTTCTTGTGACATTTCTACTTTTCCTCCCCTCCTCTTGAATTATCAGTTGGATTATTGAATCAAGGTTGCCAATTCACTTCCCTGAAACTATCCATTTGTCTAATTTGAAAAATCTGAATAGTGACTATAACTCTTCTTTTGATGGGAGCTCTCGGGTACAGTTAATATCACTCTAACAGCAAAAATTAGTTACATGGCACTGCCACAGCAGATTTACTGGCAATCCTGTAAAATTTCACTCAGTTTCATTCATTATTTCTAGCAGAGGGAGCTAAGGAAGCAAACGTTAAAGACTTTCTAGAGGATGCACCTTCTGATCACACCAAAAGTACATCTATATTCACAAAGAAGTTCCATACTAGCAGCAGAAGCTGACAGCTCTGTATCCCATTATTAAAATAAGCATTCCACTGACCAGAAGTATTGATTTGGTTGAAATACAAGATCTCCTCTCTTGGTTTTTTTATGAGTGCTATGGTAAGTAGAGGAGGGAAAGAATTAAAAAAAAAAAAAAAAAAAAAAAAAAAAAAAAAAAAAAAAGGCACAAAAAGGCACCTCTAAACAGTTATTTTTAAGGGAGCGACAAAATATTTTCTTACAGAGTCTGCATGACTAAGCAGATCACCTATTTCCTCAGTGTTCTCTACTCATTATTCGGGTCTTATTTCTCTCAAGTAGTTAACTATTGTCATTCTAGAATAAACAAATTCAGATCACATAATAAAACCTTAGCTACTCACATTCTTGGAGAACAGGATGTGAAGTTACAGTGGACAAAAAGTTAAAAAAGCTGCTTAGCATAAATCTTACTATGCTTTGCCCAGAGTTGAGAGCTTCCCCCCAAAGACATGCAGCTTCCCCTGGAAATTCTCTTCTAGAGGTAACAGGAGCACATTCTAGGATTGAGGGGAAAATTAAAAACAAAAACAAAACCACCTCTTAACAGCTTTTCCCCAAATGTCTCATCTCAAAAGCAGCTAACTTCTTCAATGCAAAATCTATTCTGTGCAATAGTCATCTTACTATCCAGTTCTCAAGACAACTGCTTCACCCTGTTTAGAGCTTGCAGCGTGCTTCATACACTACATGTGGAAAGGCACCGACTTTGTAATGTGTATTTTTTGGTCCTCTTCCCTCAATTTGTTGACACCTATGGACAAGAAACTTAAAACCCAACTGATGACACCACTCCTACAACAACTTCTTGATTTAAGAAATGTTCTTTGTTCCTGCTGCCTCCCACACCCCAAGATCCCCTGCAAAAACAATCTGACTCCTCTTATATCCTGTGCCCGGAAGCTCATGTTTGGTTGCTGAGGTGCACTCCATAACCCTGGCACTTTTTTCAAGGAAGGACTATACAACCCCTGCACTGCTTCTGGAAAGGAGAAGCCATAGCCAGCCACATTTTCACACAAGCATTAAGCAATAATGCTGCACAAGTAATCTAAAGCTTTGGACAGTTAAGTTACACTACAAATGCTGTTTCTTTTGCTTTTATCAGCAAGCAGTGCAAATAATAAACGCAAAGGCTAAATAGAAGAGAATGATAAACAGAAGATGGCAACCAAAACCTGATGCTAATCCCACCAATTAGAGAGACAGTGACATGCCACAACATTGACAGACAATTTTCAGATTCCACAGGCACCAGAAGGGTAATAAGCATTTGGCCTTGATTAAATTACCCATTTTCCCTCTTGCTGTTTGCAGCTTCTCAGGCCTTAACCATTCTCTCTGTGGCAACTGCTCTTTTCCACTAGCACGCCACTCCCATATTGTGCCAGCACAACTATCTGCATGGCTGGACAGCAAACTGATTCAGCTGAAAAACAACCTGGAAGCAAAATTCAGCTCCCAAATGTAATTTATTACAAAGTTGCACAAACAGCTGTGCAGGCACAAAGGAAAAAAAAACAGTCAGGGGGTGGGAACAAGGAATCCTAGGTATGGGCTGACCAAGCTGGCATTACTGCCCACAGAGCCATGGTCAAGGCAGCGAGAATGCTGCTCCTGTACAGGGGACAGACAATATTTTGATTTGAGGTGAGATGGTACTTGTGCCAAAGCTTCCTCACCTTCATTACAAACACTGATCAAAAGGATGGTATGTGTGTCTGAGGGGAGACATGGAACGTTCTCATACTTAATTCACTCAATTGTCCTTTAAATAGTCATAGCATCACTATGTGGTTTTTGTGGAATAGGTATCTATTTCTGAACTTCATTTTGTTTTTTTGTGTGGTTTTTTGGTTGGTTGGGTTTTTCTGTTTGTTTTTTGTTTGGGTTTTTGTTTGTTTGTTTGTTTTTAATTATTATTATTATTTGTTTGTTTTTTAATTGAAAAGGCAATGCAATTGTTACTCAAAGGACAAAAGTACCATAAATTGTATCATGCAGTTAGTCACCCTTGATACATGCATCTCACTCTCCATAGCCAAAAACTTTAAACTGCCCAGAGCTCAAAGCAAAATAGACAGACCTCCTCATGCAAGTCCTTAGCATTTAACATAGTAACGATAGCCTCTTAGAACAGGTCTCTGCAATTACATGTGTGGACTAGTATTAAAGGGGCAAAGAAAGGCTAATGCTCCTTTCTGGAGACCAGGAAGATAAACTTCCCTGACCTGGGAAAACTGGTAACTAGCACTGAAAGAAATTTCTCCAGGTCAGGGCAGGTCCTCTACTAAATGAACTCCAGCAAGACTCATGAAAGGAACACTTTCACATTATGACAAAGGGTTGTGATGCAATCTGCACCATAAGAACAAATGGGCAATTTCTTTAACCTCATGAAGTGGAAATTGCTTTGGCCACGATGCCCTTGCCCCAGATCAAGGGCTGATGTTACTACTCAAAAGAAAAAAGCTGCCTTAAGCCTTTCTTTGTTTTCATGTTGTGCATTTATTAGGCCTGGGATAAGCAGATGTTCCTGGGCTACCCTAGAACATAGACCTTTTCCAGAGATCTTCAGGGAATCAGCATTTTGTTTTATTCTTGATCTCAGAAAGCTGCTGTCTGCTTAAAAAGCATGGCTCCTGGCACACGGTGCTTTCTCCCCTTGGGGACTAACCTTTTGAAAAGAGCAAAGCCCCCAAATCCATCCTATGCAACCAAAAGCCACTGTGGAGTCCTGGCCGAACATACATACTGGTATACAGAGCCTCTCATGCATGTTCCCTGCTTGCTTTGCACTTGCTTCACTCAGCACTTGAACTTCACCCAAACTGCTCAAGGAGACATAACAATCTTTGTCATGAAGTCCTAAAAGCCTTCTCTCATCCCTTCTCCTACTAGGAATGAAGCTCCCACTCCAGAAACTGCTACTCTTGTTCTCCCATTTTCTGACGCAGGCCACAGGTAATTCCTTCCACAATTTACAACTTCATACTAAACAATGTCATAGACAAGTGAAGATATGGGCAAGGAGAGAAGAAACAGGTCCCCTCAGATCCCCTAAGTAGCCCTATACCTGTCTGGTATAGGATGTAGGAGGAGTTCCAGCATCGCAGGACAAAAAGTAGGAAAAAAAAAAATTGAATCCTTATCTCCCAAGTTCTACAATCTTCCCCCATCCCCAAAATTTCATCCAGACTCCTGGACAATTAACTCTGTTACCCCTCATTCTGCCCTGCCATAAATAAGAAGGCAGGTGGAGACAGCTGATAATTCTGATTGGGAGCAACAGCATGAAACTGATGGGATTTCACAGAGGAGCAGTCAAAAACTGTTTGCTTCCCCTCTGCCCCATCCATTTTATTGTGCTTTTTTTATTTTCTAAGACAGTAAGCACGAATTAAAAGCCACTCATGAAGAAAACAAAAATCTGTAAGAGTTCAAAAAGCCCATTAAAGGGTAGGCTTGATGGTTGTTTGGCTAGCATGTAACAAATACAACCTAGCTAACTTGAAACCTGAAGACAATAAAAAAAATGAAGATAGAATATTATTTGTATTCAAGGAAAAGACATCAGAAATTTCAACTTTCAAGTCCAATTTCTGTAAAGTAAAGGTGAGGGGTCTTTTACTAAGTTAAAAAAAAATGCAAGTTAAAGTTTAAAAGGAAGGCTGATTATTTCTGGAAATCTGTATGTCTGTATTCAATGGGGTTTTTTTGTACCACTTTTGAGTTTTCTTAAGGAAATCTGGAAAAATTGTTAGCTAAAATGCAGCTTCATTTTCATGTCTCGCTCTACGCTAGTTCATGTGGTGCCATTCTTTCACAATAACAACAGTTGTAGTTCAAGCAGCAAGGCTTGAAAAACTAGAAAATTCCATTGAAAGTACATAACTATATTTTAAGGAAAACTGTATTCCAAAATATTTTAAAACTGAAATAGATCAGCAACAGGTTTAGAAATAGAAGGACTGTTACTTTCAGAACCATTTTAGTTTACCTTTAAGAGGAAAAAAAGAGGAAGAAGCCTTGAGTTTAAGCTCTGCGTCCTCCCAAGCCCTTTTCTGCTGTGGAGGCTGACAGCCCTCCAGAATGACATACAGACCTCAAAAATGTTGTCTAGACTATGATTATAATTCATCATTGCTGCCTTCCACTTGCCAATCACCAAAATCTCAGGGCTACACAACAAGTTGTATTAACTCTCCGAAGTTCACACTGGGGCATTAGACCCCAGGCCAGATGTAAGACTCCATCAGCCCCTCAGTGATGCAACTGCCTACAACAGCCATAGGCAAGAAGAAAAATCCACACATAAGTAAGGACATTCTGATTTAAAAGACTTCTAGAGCAGAAAAAACTGTAAAGAGAAGTCAGAAGATCACGTAAAAAAAAAAAGAAAAAAAAGAAAAAAAAAGAAAATGAGTCCTTGTAAGACTGCAAGTAAAGAAACTGCTCACTTATAACCACTTCTGCCTCCCTTCATTGCCTTCTCTTTGTCAGTAAAATGGGTCAGACAAGATAACACTAAGGACAGTGAGAGATACAGAAGGATAAAGCCATCCCCTCCAAGAGGCAAGGAAATTCAAAGATTAAAATATAAACAGCTTCCCACAACAAAAGGATTTTATCTCTATGTCTTCCTGCATAGGACAGCCCAAGAGTGCAAAGAAAAGAATACAAGACCTTCTTTGTCTTGATGAAATAACATAAGCAAGAGAGGGAGAAAGGTAGCACTTAGCTGGAAAATGCTCTGAGGAGGTGACTTCTTCCAGCAGGACAGTGTTTTCAGAGATAAGCCATTTGCTATAGCACCTGCCTTGCTCCAAAACCAGAGCTACTGGTACACATTACATCTGATGCTTGTTAGAAACATCTTTTCTGCACAAGTGCTGGTTCAGTGTATGCACTGATTTACTATCAAAGCTCAAGGGAGCACCTGGGAAAAAGGCCATCTAGCAGCAATCTGCCACAAGCAAAGCATCCAGCTCCTTCAGGCTGTGTTTCCCATGGCCCTTCCTCCCTTCACATGAATGGCATGCACTCATCCTGTGATGGGGGAAAAAGATTAAGATGTCTGGAAAAGTGCCTACCAGGAGTAGGCTGCTGTCACAACTGGACAAGTTCCCATCACAATCCCAGAAGGGTTCCAACTGTCCTCTGTCCACTGAGAATCCACAGGCAATCGACCATCTCCGTAACAGCAAAGGCAGGAGAGGACTCGCAATTTTCTTTTCCTCCCTACATCCTTCACCACTTTGGCAGACAGGACACAACAGAAATCACCCCTTTTGATGGACAAGAACACACTGATTTCATACTGTCAGAGAAACACAAGACACTGAATCCTTCCACATTCACTCTCCAAACACCTCTGTCACCATGAGCATGTGCAATTTCTGACCCCAATGAAAAGGTAATTTTTACAGAGTGCAGTGACTTCATCCCCAACACTGATAACAAAGTTTACCTCTCACTACTGTTGAGTAGACTTCTTAAGAGCACATTATCAGATTTTTGAGGAAAAATACCGGGGCAGATTCAGTAAATGAAACAGCCATCCCTGTCCTTTCACACCACTGAAACAGACAGCGCTTCACAAAAAAAGATCACAAACATTTGATTTCATTTAGGTACATGGTTCACATGAGCACATTATTCCCTTGGCAGAGATTGTATATAGATTTAAAGGAGGGCTATAAATAAAATAACTATCAACAGATCTTTTGACTATCTCCAGTTTGGGCAAGAAGAGAGACTTAGTTTGAACACAACAGGGTAAGATCTGTTTGGTGTGTGTGAACACTCCTGTACTTGTGTGATGGCATGTCCACTTACACATGTGCACTGTACATGTACTTGTAAGCGTACAAAGACACCTCGTGCATATCTTCCAAATTATATTTCATCCTGACTTGATGATTTAGAAAGACAGAGACATCCTAATTTCCTTAAAAGTTACAATAGTTACAAGCATCTTCCTAATGCCTTTGGTGGTTAATCACAATAATTGTTAACAATCTGCCCCTTTTTCTTAATTTAAAATAGACTTTTCAACTTCCAGGCACTAACTGCTATCACATCTTTTTTTCCACTCAATTAAAGACCTTTTTGGTACACACCCTATTCTTCCAACAGAAAACTAAGAAACTTCTACATACCTTGAGATAAGCTAAAGCAACCGAGCACTTTAAGAAAAATTTTATAATGAGTGACTTAACCACGCAAGCAGCACTGAACACTACAATATCTTTGTTGGTTTTGAACATCTCTTTGAAAACACATTAAACCTGGTCAAAATATTCCCAAATGGATTTCACTCTCTGTCCTTATTCAGTATTTCCTGTTACTACAGATGTACATTAGTATTTAAAAAAGGTAATTGGCTTATTTTAGTAGTCCTCATATCTACAGTGTTACTCTAAGGACTCACATACTGCCATACACTTGCTCTGCTCCTGCCATCCTTTCCAAGGTCACTAGTTTCTGGAGGCACAATTCTATATTCTAGACCTACAGCCCCCAGTCTCTCCTACAACACACATAACTTTGTGCTCCAGCTCTATAAAAACATATGTGGCCTTATTAGACACAGTTACCTAAACAGTTCAAAGGACACTGTACAGCTGCCATTCCTTCCTTCTTCATGCTTCACCACTCTGCACAACCTTTATTTAATCCACAAATTTGATTAGCTCTAAATTCACATTTTCTTCCAGGCCACTGACAAAAATACTACAAAGCCCTGGACCTACTATAAATCCCTGAAAAAATCCTCCATTCATACTCTGTTTCCCACATCTACTATTTTTAATGTAGGTTTGGCTTGCTGGCCATACACAAAACCATAGCTGTTGTACAAGACTCACTTTTCAACAACACCCTCATTGATTACTATTAGAGGAGGCATGGGAATACAGTTAGCACATGTGCCATATGTAAGTATATGTTTGATACAAAAGCTCTAATTACAATTTTTAGATCTTCCAGAGCACTGACGCCCAGCAGCCATGTAAGTTTCTTTTACTTCACTAATTTTGAGTAAATCCTACCACCAGGTCTCCTCAATCAGTTCCTTTTTGAGCAACACCCCGTCTTCCATGCTGACTCAGCAGGCTGTGTGAGCACCTCCACTCCACAATCCTTATCCAGGCTTTGTCAGGTTCATAGATTTTGGTTGGTTTGGGGTTTGGTTGCTGACTGTTGTATTAGCCTTTGGGTGCAACACACAACAACTAGAGCAACACACGTGAAACTAATACAGTTCAAAAACCTATTTATTCAAGATCCAACTCCAAACATAATAACCGACAATTGATGCTGCAACCTCCAATAAGACTGAGCTTCTCAGAGACTGGAGAAAGTCTCTGGTGAATTATTATGTCTCTAGAACATTACTTCCATGGTTCTGACAGGCTAGAAAAGCTTTCTTAGCAAGCAAAGACTTTAGGTAAAAATTCTTATTGCCAAGGGAAGAAAGCACAGTCAAGATTATGGTACATCCACCACACTTCAATTATTTCCTTGCTCTACAAACTCTTTTCACTTGATCAGCCCTATTGGATAAGTAATGGAGAGGGTCTGTAGTTTCTGTTAATCAATTCTACCCCTGTATAGCTCTGGTTCTTTGTTAATTAGATCAAGCTAGCTTTCTGCAGAGAATGCCAGAGTAAAGGTATCTGCCTGTAGTCTGCCAAACCACTACAAAACCTATTTAATCACTTTTATAAGTTTAGTGCCTCTCTTAAGGCTCTTTTGTTATGTACACTGCATTGTTTTGCATGTAAGGCCTCGATCAAAGTCCTCCTCACTTTCAGCCTAAGTTTTTATGTATCTGTAACACACTAAACCACGTGGGTATATTGAGCTTTTACAATTTTTATCTTCTACTTACCTGCCAGCAAAAGTCTATCAGTGCAGAACCAATTACAGTGGCAAAAGATATCTTCTATTAAGGTGCTTAATTCTTGGCTAGAAATTTCTGTTATTTCAGTAGGAAGTGTTTTGTGCCAGTGTACTGCAGCTACTAAGGCTTCTACCAGTACAATGCAGGTCCCCACAAGGAGAACAGTCACACCAAATCATAGCAAGAAGCTGGTTCATCTCATCAGCTCTCCTCCTTTTCACACAGGTGTTCAAGAAGCTAATGGTAACTGCACTGCACAGCTCAAACTCCTCCTAGGACTGAGAACAGTAGCAGAGGGCACTGTTTATAAAGTCTGAATGCTGTGCTTTGTGTCTATACTACAAGCCACACTGAGAACTCCTAACAGATTTCTCCAGCTTCATTTTGAATCAAATGGCTAAAAACTTCCCCTTAAGATTTCTGTATCCTTGAAATGGTATCTTCAGTCATGAAGTTATTCAGCACTTTTCACAAGCACAGAATCAATACTTCCTCCAGAGAGGCACAAGCCAGCCTTTACATCTTCTCATACTTGAATCATCAATTGTCACTAATACCTCAGTTGGATCATTCTTCCTTTCTTTGTTTCTGCATTCAAACTTGTAGATACACCTGCAGAATAGCAGGTTTGGGACAAGCCAACAGGCTAACGCAGAGGGCTTCAAATCACTGCTCGTACTGGCACATTGTAAAGCATGCTGAAAATGCTGTTATAAAAGTTATATAAGACTTTTTCCCTCTCCATCCATCTCCCCTCACCCCCCCCAACCACCTCCTCCTTCAAATGAGTTCTAGTTACTTTCAAAGTGCCACAAGATTTTTGGCGGTGTCAGAGTGACCCCAAGTCCAGCATCACCACTGAGAGAGAACAAGATTTAAATTTCACACTGATCTGAGATTACAATAGCAGTGAATCAGTCTCGCTTGCAGGACTAAACTGACATTCTGCTGTTCCACTTCAGACATAAAATTGAGTCAATAGTATGTCTGACCTTCAGTAATTTCTAAAGCCTATCTTCTTCTATATTTTGAGGTATTTTTTCAAAGCAACAACTTTTGACAATTTTTTATATCTGCATGGCTGAAAGCAATATATACTGTTTCACCCTTCTCCACCCTCCCCAAAGCTTCTTTCAACTTCAGATATACTAATTTTGTTAGCAAATATGTGCAATTAGCATTTGCTGGTTACCACATACAAAATGTTGATCAGTAACTTTATTAGTATTACTTAGAATTAGAATTCACTACATAGTTTAGAAGAATGATGACTTAAACCCAAACAAAAACAACAACAAAAAATACCACCACCATATTCTCAGAAATCCAACCAGCTTTTAAAGCTGCTTGTTCAACAGTTTTTCCCCCCCTCACGGTTACCTGTAATTCCACCTTCTTTCTTCTTGAAGTATGTAATGACAACTGATTTCAAGAACTAATTCTGCTCCCTTCTCAAACAACAAATGGTGTTACTTTATAATTATA
Source organism: Megaceryle torquata (assembly GCA_024611175.1). Classification (NCBI taxonomy): domain Eukaryota; kingdom Metazoa; phylum Chordata; class Aves; order Coraciiformes; family Cerylidae; genus Megaceryle; species Megaceryle torquata. The sequence continues at coordinate 47,128 of JANIJG010024366.1, read as the reverse complement.
AATTTGTTTCTTAATAAGCATAAAACCCTGAAAAACAAACTTAATGTTTCTAAAAAATTAACAAGAAAGCAAATTTTCATTCACTGTTTCAAATTACCCAAATATCAGATTCTACACATGCTTATTCTACAAGACTGAACCTAAATACTCATTTCTACTTCTGTATTGGTGCCAGTACTTAAACACTGATTTGGGGCAGAGGGAAACGGCAGCTCTCTAAAAATTCTTTTATTTTCCTATAGATAAAAATGTTGCTTAAACACAACAAATTCCTGTCTTGCAATGAGCATTCTCTGAAAGAAACCCAGATGTAATTAACTCAACATACTTGACAATCGGGAAAATATTACGTAGAAATTATTTTGTGTAAACAGAAAACACACATCTCAAAATTATATCTGTACAAAGTATCTAGGAATACAAATGGTACGTAACCTCTGCAGGAACTAAGTTCTCCAGAATTAAGTTTAAAATAAGAAACTGTGTTAGCAGAGACTATTTATCCTACAGGGTATTATCTCCCAAAGACTTTTAAGCACCTAAAGAATAAAGTTAAAAGAAATTACACAAACACGATTGCACTGCAACTATCTCCATTCTTAAATACATTGCATCTAAATGTTTTAATGTACACCCCTAAACAACACTATTGGATAGCACACTTCCTATTCTATTATATTCTGGATTTGAATTTGATCAAATAGGATTCAACTCGATCCTCATGGGAAAAGCCTCCTTTCACTACAACTCCCTTCCCAGCCTAGTAACCTGACACATCTCAAAAAAGAGGGATTTGAAACAACAAAATTTTGAGGAACAAAGTCAAGGCAATGCAACAGGCAGAGCTGCTCGATGGGAGGCACAACCACCCAGGATACGTGTGACAGCAGAACAGTTAGGAAAGCCCAGGTAGCTAACAGTCACCAATAGTGACGACTGGAACACATGGGAAAGGATGTAAAAACTACTATTCAACACTGCAGAAGATGTAATTTGATGCATGCATGTATATATACACATATATGTACACACACAAAGACAGTAATGAGGCTTTTTTCGGAGATGCATGGCAGGAGGAGGAGAGACAACAGTCCTGTGCATGTATGTACAAATACATACATGCACACACAGGTATATGTACACACCTGTGTAACACACAGTGGACAGCAGGCTAAACATGAGTCAGCAGTGTGCCCCGGCAGTGATGCAAGCTAAGAGCATCCTGGGCTGTGTCAGCAGGAGCAGAGCCTGACCGATCAAGGGAAGCAATTGCTGCCATTCACTGGGCACTTTTCAGACTCATCTAAAATACCATGTGCAGTCTGAGACGCCCCCAGTACAAGAAAGACACAGATAAACCAGAGTGAGTTTGGTGGAGGGCTACCAAA
>JANIJG010024366.1:0-45640 GCA_024611175.1 Megaceryle torquata | reverse complement strand
CCATGTGCAGTCTGAGACGCCCCCAGTACAAGAAAGACACAGATAAACCAGAGTGAGTTTGGTGGAGGGCTACCAAAATGCTCAAGAAAAGCATCTTGGAGCTCAGGGAAGCACTTGCTGTGCAAAAAGAGGCTGCAAGAGACAGGGTTGCTCAGACTGGAGAAGCAAAGGCTTTGAGGAGATTAGCAGCAGATCTCTGCTACCTACCCAGAGGTCATCAAGATAACAGAAGGCTATGCACAGGCTCTGCGCAGAGGCACATAGCAAAGACACGAGACAAACTGCAACAACAAGAAGTTGTGAACTGACATAAATAAAAGGTTTTTCCCTGCAAAGACAGTCAGGCACTAAAACAAGGAAGCAGAGAGGCTGATGAATCTTTGTCTTTGGAAGGTTTAAGACCTGAATGAACAAAGCCCTGTTCTGAACTTGGTGTTGATCCCACTTTGAGCAGCAGGTTGGACCAGACACCTCCTGAGGCCCTTTCAAACTTGAATTATTCTCTGGGAACTTGTATCCCAAAGAACACTATAATGGCCTGTTACAATTTTCTATGCCAGATTATGCCTCTCAAATCTCCACTAAAATGCAACCACTATTGAGATGACAGAAAACATATTGTTTGGTTCTTTTCCTCTAGAGAGCACATGATGTTCCTGTCTAGGATCTGCAATACTTTCAAGTATCAAAACTGGAATTCCAAGAGATTTTAGGGATGCAGAAGTTAACAGTTACCCAAGCATAGCACAAGTGGAACACAGTGACTAAACATTCAGGCTTTTTTTTTTTTTTTTTGGTGGGGTGGGGGTTGGTATTCAGTCATAAGGCAGTGTTCTCCCAGAAAATATCACACATCCACAACAGCTCTTCCTTAAAGCAGAAACTGTATTTTTTCTTGGCAATTTTACCTTCAGCATCTACCATTAATGAACAACCTCTATATTCTGATGCTGATAAGGTCACAGGATAAACTACATTGTTCTTTCTGTATGTTTAGGATAACTTCACACCTGGGAAAAGAAGCCTCACCTAGCAAACCAAGGTCCAGTCAGAGCTCCCTTCAGAAATACCTGCAGTGGTCTAAGCAGACAGGTTTGTTTTCAGCCCTCTGCTCAGTATTATCACTACTAAAACAAAGGATGTTTATTTTAAACTAGTCGATTTTGCATTGAAGCAGACAGAAAGTGCTCACAAGGTCCTTTACCCTAAGTTAGGGAGGGGAGTTACCATCTTCCCCAGGCAGCAGGAACATCTTAAGATAAAACAGAAGTTTCTGCAAAGATTTCCCACAGGCCAAGTGATTATTCACTAGGCAAGATGCTCGGATAACCATACAAAGGATATCCGACAAAGAATACCCAACGTTAAGAAAGTTAAAAAGGCAAGCAAATGTGATCATTAGCATCTCATTAGCATTAAAAAAGGAAAAAGAACACCATTTTTTTCCTTTTAAAGATTTTGTTGAAGAAAAAAACAAATTCCCCACCTGCATATAGAATAAAGTGATGTACTAAGAACTTTTTTAAGCACAAATTTTGTACAAATCGATGAAGAGACAGGAGAGGAAATGAATGGGGTTTACAAGCATCTCTCCAAAGTGAGCACCAAAACGTCCAGTCACCAACGTAACCACCACCAAAAGTAACCCATTAACTACCCCATGGAGGAAGCAAGTTAAAAAACGATCAGACAGGATCAAGCAAGAGGAAATAGCTCAACACACCAAGCCTTCCCCCTCCAAAGCTCACCAACAAACCTCACGTAGACACTAAATTATTACTTTCTGTGTCTCTTTACCAGTCCTACAGATCGCTGCTGCTCAGTCACAGCGGGAGCGTGACAACCACGGTACCCAGACACAGGCGGACTCCCTCAGGCCCCTCCCAACTCAGATCCCACCTTCCCGCACAGGCGGGCACCCGAGAGGCCGCGACACCTCACGGGAGGCAGGTGCGGCCCCCGCGTGCGGCCTGCACGCGCCCCCCGAAATCATTAACTCGCGTAGGCCCCGAAACGCGCCGTGCACCAGTCGAAATTCGCGGGATGCTGAGCTTGCCGAGCCGCGGTGCGCTGCCGGCCCCGAGGCCCGGCCGTCCCACTCCCCCGGTAGCCGACGGGGCCCGGGGCGGCGGGTACAGCCTCAGCCAGACCCACGCTCCCAGGCTGAGCCCCGGGCCGGGCCCGGCCCGGCCGCCGCACAGCCCCCGGCTCCCTCACATCGCCTTGCTGGCATGGGGACCCGCCTCCCCTGGGGCCCGGCGGCGCTGCCCCGTCGCTCCCCGAGAGCCGGGGCCGTTGCCCCGTCGCCCTTCCGCTCCCTTGCCCAGCGACTGGAACAGCCCCGGGCTCCCTCAGCCCGGGTAGGTGCTTCCCCGTCCTCCTCACTCCGACCCCCCAGGCTGGGCAGCCGCTACCCCGCCCCGCTCCCCCGCACCCGGCTGTCCGCTCGTCCACCACCACAGACCCCACGGGCCGGGCGGCCGTCGCCCCACGCCGCTCCCCACACACCCCCGTGGGGCGGGGCCGCTGGCCGCGGGCCTCAGCCGGCGCGCCCCTTCCCGGCCCGCTCCCATTGTGGCGGCGGCGGCACTCCCAGCGCGCCGCCCCGCTGAGCTCTCACCTCGGAGGGGGGCGGGGGGGGCTGAGGGCCCCGGCACCTGGCGGCCGCCCGCCCGCCCGCCTCCGTCCCGGCCTCGGCGCTCAGCCGCCGCTCGGGGGCCGCATCACCCAGCGTCCGGCCCCCCAACCCCCCGCCGGAGCAGCCGTAGGATCCCCCGGGCAGCAACAGGCGCCTCCGCCTCAAAGGTTCCGTAGGGCGGAGAAAGGTTCCCCCTAGCCCCAGAAGGCGGCGGGAACCGCGCGGCGAGAATTGGGCGCCCCGGCCCTGAGGGGGCCTCTCTCCCCTCGGCATCTCTCAGGGCCTACTCGCCGTGGGACGGGGCTGTGCCGCGCCCCCGGGCCCCATCCACCTCCCGGACAGGCCCAGGAGAGGGGCCGGCGGTCCCCGCAGCTCACCGAGGGGCTAGAGCTGGGAACGGCGGGATCCGCGCCCCGGCCGGGGTCTGCAGGGCCTCCGCGGCCGCTTCGCTCACCGGCGGGAGCACAGGCTGCTTCTGATGGAGCCATGGGCTCTGACAAGAGTTACTGCATGGGCGCGGGGATAACACCCTCCGAGATGCTGTTAATTACTCACAGGCACCCACGGTAATTAAGGATGGGGGCCCCAGGGGGTCTCTCCTCCACCCTCCCCCTCAAGGCAGGGACAATACAGAGCTCAGCTCCGGGCCTTGTCCTGTCAGCTCTTAAAACCTGCCAGATATGAAATGCCATCAGCCTCTGAGTGCCGGCTCCACAGAATCATACACTGCTTCGAGTTGAAAGGGACCTTTAAAGGTCATCTAGTCCTAAATACTACACCATTGCTGGACTTCTTCACCGGAGAGAACTTTTCCCTCATACCCAGTGTGATGCAAGATCCGTTGATGTTTACTACCACCGTTTCTCATTCTCCTGATGTGAACTTGGCGCTGCTGCCTCCACACCCACCCCACAGGTACTGGATGACCACTACTGAGTGCACCAAAACCCTTCTCCAGCTCAACCCACTTACTTCCCTCCTCCTGTTTCACCCCAATCCTTTCACAGCCTCTACAGGACTCAGATTCACCTCTTTTACATATTGGGGAGGTCCAAAACCTCACACAGCATTGCATCAGATTGAGATCTAATGAGTTCTCAGTAAACTGGGAGCTCATCTATCACCTCCACCAGCTGGCCATGGTCCCACGGACAAACAGAGCCCAGCATGCCGACAGCCTTCATCGCTGCCAGGGCACGCTTCTGACGCTGCACTGAGAGCGTGCTGCTCATCCTGTACTACACTAGGAGCCTGGTGTTTCCTTCTGTCAAAGGGAAGAAAAAAAGAACAAAACCAGCAGAGAGAGCGCCTGTCTGGTTCCCCAGGCCAGTACTCAAATATCCAGAGCATGAAAAATAAATGTGGGAAGAGATGGTTATCTGACTCTGGATAGGTAATGGCAGCCTGAGCATGACCAGTGTAACTCATCTCTTAGTCCTTTAGGGATCTCCTGGATTTCAGGGAAGCCAGAGCTGATCCAGAACAGAAGGATCATAACACCACAGAATCATCTCACAAACAGTGTGCCCCTGGGAACTTCACAAAGGCATAAGGTATTAAAGAAAACCTTCAGCCTCCTCCTCCCCACCTGGACACCTGCAAATCCTCCATATCACATTCTTTTATTAAACCTGAGACAAAAATTCAGGTTTTCTTTCCCTGTCCCAGCCTGTCACACAGAGGGCCACTCAGAGAGAGGGATGACAGCAGAGGAGTGACCCCTCCCAGAGTAAGTATATTAAGAAATGGTCTGAAATAATCAAGGCAGTATCAGTGGTTCCTACCCAATTTGAGTGGAGCAGCCATCCACACAAGCCTCCAAGTCCCTTCACAGCCTTTCACACACACATCAACTATCACCAGAAGTGCCATACAGGCCACAGATTGACATGGTTCCTCAGGCCAGTGGCTGACTGCTTTCCACAGCAGTGTGCCCTCTGTCCTTCTCTCATGTCCTTTGCATCAAGTGAATACTGCTGGGCACCTGCAGCAGGCTTTGCTCTGAGCTGGCAGGCACCCAAGCATGGAGAAATTCCCTTTTAGCTGGGTGCTGGGAAACACCAGAGCAAAGGTATGTCTCCACATTCCTCCTCCTCTGCCAGGCTTCTGCTCTAGCCTGCAGCAGTTATGCCAGTCTCAGAGCTGACACAGAATCCTAGCTTTTGCAAACCCAGACAGCACACAGGCCTGAGGGGAGACCCATAAGATTGGTAGAGCAGTCGATTTTGACTCGGTCTTCTCATGACACAGCTGCACACCAGTATCATGTGAGCAGCATTAGATCATTCCCCCACCAGGGCCCCAGGCTTCCTCCAGCACCCCATGACACCAGTTCTCCTTTAGAGATCCCTGCACATCCAAGAACAGCAAAACCTCATCTCTAGGGATAAATAGAGCTGACTGATAACCTATAACTGGGCCCCAAGAGAGCAAGGCAGATGTTATCTTAATATAGGAAAGGCCACCAGACCTCAAAGCAACAGCTTCAACTTCTGTCTCTCTAAATGTTCATATTTACAGTCTGAAGTGGGTTCTTGGGCAGCATCAGTTACATGGATTAGGAGCTGTAGAGGACATTAGTACAGTTCCTCTTCCTGAGGTTTTTACAGCTTAATGGACAGGAAGTGTTACTGATGAGCCTCCAGCTTATTATGCTCCAACCAGAATCCACCCCAAAGCTCCTCATCTTCCCTTTGTGGTTTTTTTTTTTTTTTTTCTGTCCTAGAATCACTCCCAATTAACAGTACAAAAATAGAACCAATGTCATCCATCCCTCCTAAGCCGCACATGCATTATTCATCAACATGCCCTAATTGATTCTCTCATAACCAGGAGCACTTCTGCACTTGGCTATGTCATTCTTGTCCAGCAGAGCACAGTTTCTGAAGTTTTATGCCACTTGGAAAAGGCACTTTCAAAGTGTTACCCTTCACAGCTGTTCTGATCAAGGCTTCAAGTTAGATCTCAATACATAGAAGCATCAGTTCAGACAAAAGCCTCCATCAAGTAACCCTACTGCACTGATGCTCAGTGGCCTGACTTGGAGGTCAGTACTGCTCTAGATACTCTGGGTCCTCTTCCCAGAACAGAGTCTTTCAAAGATGTGATTTGGGAAGGTTTCCCCACCTCTTAATAAATGTTCTGAAATGTGTAGTCTACTAAACATGTAAGGAGTTTAAATGCCCTTGTGAAAACTTTCCATGAAATTTACAGAAGCATCTCCATTTCCATCATGAGAGGAGGACTCAAGCAGTCAGGTGGAGGCAAGTGAACAATCAGAAACAGAAGTTCACTCTATTTCTAACATCACACTTAATGTACCATTAAGCTTTGTGCTGAAGGACTTTATCAAGGAGTTACAAGGGAGCCTCATCTCAGAGGAGCCTGTTAAATTTATGGTGGTTCAGTTTCACAGATATTTAACCAGCATCACAATATTCATCTTGGATTTCACCTGCACCACAACACTCAGTCTGCAGCCTTCTCCATTCCCCACTAGAAGGGGCCAAGAGCCAGACACTGGAGAACACAAACAAGTGAGTTTCACTATGGATGAGTTAAAGGCAACCCTCATTACATGCAACAGTTTGAACACTTCCTCTGCACGTTAGGCTCTGCACTAGCCCAATCCGGGAAAGATTCAGTGTTACAACAGAGCAAGACCCCTCTGCTTGGAGAGCAGGCATTTCTTTTGCTTTCTTAACCCTTCAGTGAGCTGCTTTGGGAATTGTTACAGTACAGAAACACCGTGATGCCATTGCATAACCCAACACAGCTCACTTCAAACACTCAGCCTTCAACACCCCATTCTCAAACACTGGGTGACAGAATTGGGTGCAGCCACCTGGAGAAGGCAGCAGGAAGGTAAAACAAGGTACCACCTCTTCTATAGCAAGGTGGAAAAGTTTGCAATTTCAAGTTTGGAAAGGGAATAACAAAGGTGTGATGATATACAGAGTACCAGGAGGGAGTGAGGGCAAGACAGGGTAGTTTGCTCACAGGAGACAGTGGTGTATTTAAAGAAACAAAAGTAACAAGTTTAAGAACTAATCAAGGCAACAACTTATTAGAAAAGGTCATGCAGCTGCTCCTGGCAATCCCCACAGCAGGGTACCTGGCTAAAGTGGAGTTCACCCTGCTTGACTACTTACTACAAGGAGAAGGCATCTGAGGCCAGCAGTGAAGCCCACAGCAGTGCTCAGACCTCTCATAGAGGAGGGCAAAGTTAAACCAACAGCTCCAGCACACATTCAAGTGCATCCTTGAATTACCTGTGAAAGCCCGTTAGCAAACTCACAGCAAGGTCAAAAACATTTTGAAGTTATGTAGCTGGAAAAGATGCAGCTTTCTTCTTACTCTGCTTAGCCAGAGCCACATACTGTGGTATCACTGAGAAGTAAGCAAGCAAAATACAGCCTTATAATACAGCATTACCACATTCTTCTTAATTTCTAAGCAGAGCCTGAGAAACCAGACATCTTCACACTCCCTCCGGGGTTCAGCTCTCTCCTTTTAAGACCTCCTTCCAAGCCATTTGGTTACAGCAGGCCAGCAAGGTGAGCACAGCTATATACATCCCCACCCTCAAAATGCATTGACCATTTCCTGGCTAGCATAGGCTTTCTTCATTCCAGGACATTTCACTCACCTAGGAGAAGAGGAGGTCACAGGGTTAAAAATCACCTACTCACCTTCCTCAAAGGAAAATAAACCCAGTGGCTGGTCAGGACTGCCCTGATACCAGCTGTGCTTTGGAAACTACAAGGAGAAGGCACTAAGGAGTTACATCTTTTCAGCAGTAAGCTCTTGGCTTGTCCTTACTGGAGGCACAATTGATTTTTAATGCCACTCCAAAGAGATGAGACAACCTCTTTCTGCCAAGAGGTGAGCTGGGTCACAGAGCTAGGGGATGCTGGTGTTCACTTTGAATAGGTTTATCACCACCACTACTCTGCCAAGACCTCCTCTCCAATGCTACAGTAAGCTTTCTCCTGAGCAATTAACACTGATAAGACTCCTCACTGGGCAGGGGTGGGGGGTCTCTGAGTGATAGCACTGTCCCTGTTTTGAGTTGCAGATGTCAGGGCCCTAGTGGGCCTTAGTGGCCCTGACCAGCCTCACCTGGGGCTTCCACTCACACCCTTCTCCCCACTGGCACAGGGACTCTATTTAAACTCAGTTCTGGGCATGTAATTTTGGGCCATGCTTGGCATTAATGAATGTGGTCTGTGGAGTTATTGCTTAGCTTGACTTTGGCTCTGCCTTACCACTGTGAGTTTCCCTGGTTATCTGGGTTCTCGGTTGATGCTGACTGCTGTCCCTTAGCCTGCCTGGCTCACCTTACTTACATGTTGTGGTATGAGTGCTAACTGGTGAGACTCCTACCCTGCTGGTTCTGGGGTCCACTTGGCTCCTAGTTTCTTGTCCCTTCAAGAGCAACAGGTGTTTACTCTTGACAGAGAAATGAGGGGCTACTCAGTCCCTTTTCTTCTCCTTGGGGTTGGAACTCTTGGCCTCTACCATCAGATTATATGTTGCTGAGGGCCCTGGGGTTTTATCATGATTATGGGCTGTGTGTGAATGATGTTGATAGGTAGGATGGCTATAGACCAGCTAAAAACAGCAAGGTTTTTCTGGTTTTCTCCTCTCACAAGCTGTTTAATGTAGTTTAAATGATTGTTGTTTAGAGGTTGTTTTTCAGATGAATGAAATCACCTATTATGGAGGGAAAGCAGACTACAATTATTAGATTATTCAAAAATTCGGATACCCACGGCAGGAGGACAGAGACTGCAGAGAGCACTCACATACACCAGTATATTCCCACTGAGCGAGGAAGCAGGAATAACTTTGATTGTGCTTTGATTGTTTATCCTGAAATTCATTTTCACAGATGAGAATAGCAAAGAAATGAGTTTGTTTTGGGAGGGGGGAAGAATCTGTGTGATTAAATGACTAATAATGAAAGGTGACTTACTTTTCTGCTGATATACAACAGGCAGAAAGACTATGGGTGGATTATCAAGGTTTGGAAAGAGTTTAGTGCACTTATTAATGATGATAAGACCTGTATTTATTACTTTATTCTGTAGACTCATCTGGGGCTTACTGTTAATCTGCAGCCACAAAACAAGACAGTGTCCTTTTCTCTTTGCTTTATAGTATACTTTCCACTCTTTGCTCTTCACATGGGAGCTAATATTTTGTTTGTTGGAAGACCTGTAACACTTTATTAACAGTAACTCTTCCCTTTAAGCATTGTAATCCTGAGTCAATGCACTGTGTGAGACTCCCTGGTCATACGCACAACTGCTTGTTCAGGTAATGAAGTGTTGGTGTCACCAGGAGCTGCTCCTTTCCTTGCACTCCACTGGTATCTATGGTGCATCCCCCCTGGAGTCCTGCAGCCAGTGTCCACTCTCCCCTGTCCTGAGCCTGTTGTACTAGAGGGGTTTCCTCAACACCCTCTGCACTGCAATTAGCATTTTAATATTTTAAACTCCATACAAGTACATGGAAATTACAGCATCTCCTGATTTGCACCTACATTTTATTTGTTGCTACTCAGATATCTTCCCTTGTTTTATCAGCAGTAGATATTAATCACATTTCTTATGATGCTAAAGCATCTTTCTAAAATATTGACAGAATTGAAGATGAACACAATCATACTAATGTCAGAAGCTGATGTGCTTAAAATCCACAGTTCATTATGCTCTACCATCTTGGCATCTCCTGCCTTTGGGAAAGGATATTCACAGCAGTTATTCCTGCTTCCTCGCTCAGTGGGAATATACTGGTGTATGTGAGTGCTCTCTGCAGTCTCTGTCCTCCTGCCGTGGGTATCCGAATTTTTGAATAATCTAATAATTGTAGTCTGCTTTCCCTCCATAATAGGTGATTTCATTCATCTGAAAAACAACCTCTAAACAACAATCATTTAAACTACATTAAACAGCATTTTCCCTTTCATTGACTCCTCTGGCTTTACAATCATTTCTGAGGTTCAGGAGATTAAGAAATTATCTCTGTTTCAAAAGCATATTTTCATTCCTGCAAGGCTCTCAATCTCTGGGGCATGATTTAGCAAAACTGTTTTGATGATGGATGTATTTAAGTAGGGAAATTATGGAACTGTATGTAAGAAGGAGGTAATCTTGGGGCTGCCTGTATGCATAAAAATGTCCTGATGCATAAAATGGGAAGCAACGTACATTACTCTTCGCCTCCATGGTTGGTGCCTGGGCAGGTGAATGACCTTTCTTGCTCAAATGCATCATGACCTGTCCAGCCAGGCCATGGGCAGGAAGGAGGGGAGGACAATGCAATCAAGAGGTTGAGCAATTATTTTTGGAAACTTACTATTTACAGATCAGAATAACAATTAAGGTGACAACATACCTGTTGGAAGAGCTTTGGAAACTGTACAGCACTCCCTTTCAGGAACTACCAAAGGGTTATGACACAGAAAATGGTTGCCTTTTAATAGTCCTGAGACTGGGATATGTGTTCAGAATGTGGAGGAACAGAACTCAGATCCTTCCCTTTCCCCAGGTTCTGGTAAAGGAAGCCTCTGGGATTCTCTTCATCACCCTGCATGACGACCTGGCACAGGATCCATGTAGATGCAGAAATGTACCCTTTCTGGCCTGCAGCTGTACTGTGCTACTTCCTTGCTCCCCTCTACCCACCTTCCTCATATACACAGCACTGGTGAGAACAAAAGTGGAGAGTAAATTAAGCCATACAGTTTATGTTATTGTCTGCACCCTGGTCTAGACCACACAAACGAGTATTTTGAAAAAGATTAATTTGCTGATGCTAATTTGCACTAGGAGGGGGAAGGTATTAGTAACACTTTTATTTTCAGTTTATTTCCAAGCATACAAAATAACTGTACAAAAAAGGCAACATAATCAGCAAATTGTCCACGTAGCAGCCAAGCTGCACACACCCATGGTGGGGGGGTTGTTACAGATGGCTTAGCCTGGAAACACTCCATAGCAACCAGAATTATGTGAAATATTAGGGGAAAATTAAAGAAAAACCACAAGAGAGGAGACAGAAGATGACAGAGAACGACTGGAACTGTACTGCAGAGGATTAGAAACCAGGCAATAAATAGGAGGGAAGTTTACCCTGACAAATCTTGAGTTTGTGTATACCTGCCAAGAGTTTCCAGGGACACATCAGTCCTGGTTTGACATGGAGTCACAAAAGGACAGGATGTGAGGCAGAGGGCTATAGCAGGAGATGACAGCTCTGGCTGCTCCTTTGCACAGCAACTTGCTCCACAGGAGTGAAAAAGAATGGGCAGAGAAGGTTTTCCACTGATACAGGCACCAGGCATAGGAGGTGTTTCTGAACATGAGTGCCATGCTCTTAGCTCTGCTGGGAGATGAGCTATAGTCAGGGACAGTGTTTCTCTTTCAGGGTGCTTTGATGTTATCAGGAGATCTGTGCACCTCTTGGGCCTTTGCAGTGTGTTGCAGAGCTCTTTGGCTGTTTCAGGCTGGAGATATATTCCACAGCACACAAACTTGTTTTCCTTAGTCATCTTTCATTTTCTTAGTCATATTCAACTAGTCCACACCCTGGGTTTAAAACTGCTTGTTCAGAGTCTGGGCGCAGAGCTGAGCAGAAATGGATTGCTCCCAGCTAGTGCTTACACAGAATAGTGACTGCTGAATTCACAGGAGAGGTTTGGGACACAAGTCCTCCCAGCAGTTCCCCACCATCAAGTGATCAGAGATGGGATGAGAGGCCCTGAGCAGAACTTGCAGACATAGACACTGTGACTGTGTCAGAAGAACAGGGTGAAGTCAAAAGTTCTGTCCAGAAAACACAGGGATGAGAATGCTGCATCAGATACTTGTGTGGGGAAGAGGGGAGCTTCAGCCCCCCCTAGTCTAGCAAACTCCCCTCTGCCAGCTGATAGTCCCTCCTGGGGATTATTCCTAACTGAGCAAATTCCCACCATCAGGTACTGTTTCCTGAGGAAAGGAGAGATAAGCTGTGGAGTATGATAGTGTCTGCAGGGTGACACATTCTCCTATGTGCACAGGGTAAGGGGTACAACACCAACTACAAAATCCATGTGTTACCAATATCTTGGTAAACGTTCAGCGAGGGAGGACCAAGAGAGAAAAACAGCCTCCTCCTCTTCCTCCTCCATTTTGCAAGGCTCTTGGGAGACCAGTGCTGATCAACTCCAGGCAAGGAGGGAACTAGTTCAGAAGAGCTGGAGCTGTGACACCTCAGCACTCCCTCTTTGGCTGGCTGCTCTTTGTGAAAGGAAGGTATGGGGAGTTGCATGGTTATATCTGGAGTTGCTGCTCTGAAGCAAACACTAAATACCAATCTCCTGGATGGTGAGTAACTGCAGCCGGTTTGTAAAACTTTCCAAAGCAGGCAATGTTGTCCCCTGCAGCTCTCCCTTGGGGACTCATCTTCCAGGAGTTTCTTCCATAGCTCATGGGCAGTTTTCTGTAGACCAGGAGAACATAGTTCTAGTTAACAGAAACTAATGGAAGAAGGCTGTGTATCACAAGGAGCTCATCAGGCAGGCAGCATGGCTTGATGCACCTGTCTGCTACAAAACTGGGATTGTTCCCAGGCAGCATGCTGGGAGATCCTGGGCTGGAGATGATTCAAAATGTCTACGGTGAAATATTGCCTTTATTATGTTAGTCACTAACATCCCACATATTTCAAGGAGACCAGCATTTTACTTCCACAATTCAAAGACAAAACAAAATAAACCTCAGTACTGACAGCCACAGTGCAAAACTCTGCTTTATGGAAAAATAGTATCCTAGCCTCATAAAGTGGCTAAACACGCCTCCCTCTTCCTTCCTGGCTCAAAGCTTTGTATCTGTATTGCTAAAATCTCCTGTGAGTTCTGCTGTCCAAACAGCCTGTAGAAGTCTCAAATATCTCTCATCACTTCCTCCCATCTTTTTAACTTCTCTTTGGGCTAAAGCATTGCTTCCCTCCCAGGCTACACTGAAGATTACTGCCCAGAGACTACATTAAATGTAATGTTGCATTACCGTAAGCATATAAACATTACATTAAACACAAAACATTCATTCTGTGAAAGTAATACAGGGAAAATTTTTGTCAGCCCTATCCAGTTGTACTGGTGATTTTGTATATCCAACAGCTCAAAAGCATCTTTTTCTTTGAAGAAGACGTTGAAACAGAAAGAATCAAGAGAAAAACTCTCAAAAATAGAGAGTAGACTGCTATATAAAATTCCCTGTACTCTGAAAATGCAACTAAATGCTCACAAACACAGCTCCCTAGAAAACAAAGCCCATGAGTATCTCTCTGCAGCTACTAACACTGTGCTCTGGGAGGCAGTAGGATTTTTCTCCTTTATCAGTTGGCACCAGGTATAATTCCTAAAAATTCAGCACTTTTTCCTTCCCCTTCTGCCCTATTAGTTGCTTCTGTTTCACTTGTGCAAAGAAATTTATGAAACTTCATTCTTGCTCTATTCCCTCTCCAGACTAGGGCTACGAAGCACCTGGAAGAAAGAAGTAATTCTGTCATCTACATAAGGGGGTGAGTGGAAGACAGAGGGGAAGACCCCTTCCGCTGGTGTTGCTGCCTTGATCTGGAATTTTGAGTTCAGCAGGAGAACTGGCACATTATGAGGTCACCCACGATGGTGGGGAACTGGGCCTGTGTCATTAACATCATGCACTGAGATTCGCCTGCATTTCCAAGGTATGTTGGCTTAGTGGTGCCCAGTGTTTCAGTACACTGCCCTGCAGTGTCCCTGTCCTGGAGTGATTCTGGGGCTCCAGAGGCCATTTGGGTTCAGGAGAGCATAAAGAGGGATGTTGCTGCAGGTAGTCATTCCTTCTGGGTGAAAAACCATGAACTGTTTCATGGGAGAGGGAAATTTAGGGCAAGTGTCCTGAGTAAATCCCAGCACAAGTTCCTGCAGCCCATCCAGCTTCACAGCCTTATGTTACCTCACTTCAGATTTTTCCCATGTCAAAAGCTGTTGAGTGCTTTAGCTTTATGCTGTTAGGGCAGCTTCAAAGCTTCTTCCTAGGTGTGGCTGAGTGTAAGTGCGAGTAAAGTGATCTGTGCTCAGACTTTACAGTGGTCCAGGTCCAAATATCTCAGTAGTGATAGCAGTGGTACCACACACATGTGGCTGCTTGGAACTGCTGTCTGTGGAGCTTTGAGAGCTGTAACCACCACCACTGTTAAAGATTAGGATTACCAAATACAGGAAAAACTACATATGACAAACACAACATAGTTGTTACTAAGACTTTTGATGGAATCCCTCAGTGATAAAACAACTCATGAATCTAAAATTAACATGTTTGTACATATCTACAGTGCCTAGAATTATTATAGCCCACCTTCACCGATTTGCTTATTGTTTCCCCATGCATCAAAACTCTCATGTACAGACATTTGACCCAGTTGGCTACTGTAGAGAAGCAATGAAGAGAACAGATACATAACATGCACTTAAGACTTGATAATCCCTCTTAAAAAAGGTAAAAAACAAAACAAACCCTTCCCTCATCTTGAAAGGATAGTTGTCTTAAACCCATACCTTTTCCTGGGTTTGTTTAGTCTTTGTTTTTTAAAGCTGCTGTTGTTACAAGTAATCTGTAAAATCCTTGTTGTTGCAAAACATTAGGAGGAATTTGTTTATATTCCCAGTGTGTGTCTTGCAGGTATTTCACAGCATGTTGTGCATAATCTTTTCCTCCTTCCTCCTGTATGAAGAGTTTTCTTTGCTGGTTGAGTGGCTGTTTCATATAGTTACAAAACAGATAAAAAAAGGAAACCCCTTATTAAACTGCAAAAACTAGCAAGGGATTTTGTGTAGTGCCTGAAATGAACTTCTAACTCATCTGTTTAGAGAAACAAGTTTAGCCAGAAAACCATGTCTCATTGCCATAGTGCCACTTTCTACATACTTAGTGCCACTATCTATGTACTTACTATCCCCTACCTTTTTCATGTTCTCCCTAGTCTATTCTGTGTCTGTGGTTTACCTGTGCACTCCCACTCCCCAAAGGCTCTTTCCCAACTGGCTGGATTACAGCTGCACTCCTGTGGGCATCACAGGATGCATCAATAACTCAATTTTACAGTGATTTGGGTGAGAGGAGAGGTATAAGTATCTGCTTGGAGCTGCTAAAGACCTGTGAGAAGCTGAGCGTACATCTCTGGGCAAACTCTTGCCTGGTACTACCTACTGTGCAGCATTACTGCAGTGTGGTCAGGATTCAGGTGCCAGGCTACTGGAAATCAAGAGGTTTATGCCCAGTGAATGAACCTCTACTTCACACCACAGTGAGTGCTTTGTATTATTTAACTTTCTTGTTGACTTCTAGCTTGCGAATGCAGATGTGCTGTCATTGAGATGCTCAGCTAGGCAGAGCGCTATGTGTTCTTGGCATCAGGCTGAGTGTCTGAATGGAGGGTTTTGGCACTAGCCTGTTTGGAATAAAGTTATTTGCCTGCTCATGTTCTCATTAGTATCTGAGCTGATGAACTACATTCTTCTGCATTTCTATGTTCCTAGATATAGATCTGGCTTGTCTTTTCAGTCTGGGCTAAATTCTCAGCCAAACCATTCCTCGGGTGGAGCTGGCTGGTGAGCCTGTGTCTGCACTGCTGAATTCTCACAAACACTTGGAGAGCCTGTGGTGCGCTCCCTGCCTAATGGCAAGTCCTGCAGCCCCTATGAGCGTCCAGAAGAATTAGCATAGTTGGCCATGATGCTTTCAAGAGTGAGCTGCTTCTACTGATCTACAGTAGCAGAACAATACATGATGGTAGCTGGGCCTCTGCCAAAATGTAGGTCTCTTCCTATCCCATCCTCATAAATACCTTAGCTGGTTTTTGCTTGTGTTGGAGTGTTAGCTCCAGCCCAGGGAAAAACCTGCCCCAGAAATGATGCTATCACTCTTCTATCACTCTTTTATCTCCCTGTAAACAACCACCCTTGAACTCCTTTTGCAGTAGGTAATGTCAGCCTGCTGCCACTGTCCCCCACTCCATCTAGGAAGCAGAGAACTTTTACCTGCTGCAAGAAACTTCTCTTTGTACTTTGCTTGGCCTTTTCTGATGGAAGGAAAATCCAAATGCTTTCTCCACACACAGGAGCAGGCTTAGCTCTCAGAAGTGGTACCTGTATTCCCTGGGGCAACGTCTGTGTGTTGCCTCTTCACATTCCATTCACAAGTGGGTCTCCCCCACTTTACCCACTGTCATTGGGAACTAGCAAAGGAGCACAGGTATAATCTGAGTGAATAAATTTTGTCTGCACTTTTACATTTTCTTTCTCTACACAGTTGTTGGATGTTTTAGCTCTATGTGTGTGCACACAAATGGCTCTTTCTAAGCACATCACTCTCGGATGATTGCTTGTTAATTTCTGCTTTGGACTATTTTGCTTGCTCTCTCCTCCTGAGAGTATGCTGCTCTGGTGTGATGATCCTGTTGTGCCACCTAGTGATTGGACTATTCCCTTGTCACAAATCATTTATCATGGGCACTGAGGGCACACATTTTGTCCCCATTTGGCCACAGTCACCTGGTATGCAAGTAACCCGTGACAACCCCTGCAGTCCTGCTCTACTCAGTCTGTCCAGGCAGGGAGTCCAATGAACTCCTTTCACCCACTTACTCCCACTTTCTCTTTTTCTCCCATCTTTCAACTGTACCCTCAGTTGTAGGCAAGAAATGGGAGCAGACCCTTTGCTGATGTGCTGGCTGCCAGCTCACATATCACCTGTGGCCATTATCTAATCCACCAAGCAATATTTTTGCAGAGCATGGGAAAATTCAGCATTACACATGTCAAACAAGTGCTACTGGGGAGTCTAGACAGTGTTTAAAGCCTTGCTTGCATGGGGGACATCACTCCAAACATTAGCTGCCATGGTACTGCATCACACCTCATAAAACAACTTGTGAACTATTCAGGCAGAACAAGCTGGAAGAGCAATAGATGGAGCTGAGGCCTTACAGGGAGAGTTTTGTGCCTCCTGCTCACTCCCCAGATATCACAGAATCATAGAACTGTCAGGGTTGGAAGCAACCTTAAAGATCATCTAGTTCCAACCCCCCTGACAATGTCAGGGACACCTCCCACTAGAGCAGGTTGCTCAGAGCCCCATCCAGCCTGGTCTTAAAAACCTTCAAGGATGGGGTTTCAACCACCTCTCTGGGCAACCTGTTCCAGTGTCTCACCACCCTCATGGTGAAGAAATTCTCCCTAATGTCTAACCTGGATCGATCTATCTCTAGTTTTAATCCATTCTCTCTAATCCTATCAATGCCTGACAGCCTAAAAAGTCCCTCCCCAGCTTTCCTGTAGCCCCCTTAAGATACTGGAAGGCAACAATAAGGTCTCCTTGGAGCCTGCTCTTCCCCAGACTGAACCTCCCCAACTCTCTCAGTCTGTCCTCATAGGAGAGGTGCTCCAGCCTGCTGATGATCCTTGTGGCCCTTCTCTGGACATATTCTAGCACATCCATGTCCTTCTTGTAATAGGGGCTCCAGAATTGGATGCAGTACTCCACGTGAGGTCTCACAAGAGTGGAGTAGAGTGGGAGAATCACCTCCCTTGACCTACTGGCCATGCTTTTCTTGATGCAGCCCAGGATATGATTTGCCCTCTGGGCTGCAAGAGCACACTGATGGCTCATGTTGAGTTTCTCATCCACCAGTACTCCTAAGTCCTTTTCTTCAGGGCTGCTCTAGAGACAGTCACTGCCCAGCCTATATTGGTGCTTGGGATTGCTCCGACCCAGATGGAGGACCTTGCATTTGGCCTTCTTGAACTTCATGAGGTTGGCATGGGCCCACCTCTCCAGGCTGTCAAGGTCCCTCTGGATGGCATCCCTTCCCTCCAGTGTGTCAGCCTCCCCACACAGCTTGGTGTCATCAGCAAACTTGCTGAGGGTGCACTCAATACCACTGTCCATGTCACTGACAAAGATGTTAAACAAGACTGGTCCCAGTACTGATCCTTGAGGGACTCCACTTGTCACTGGTCTCCACTTAGATACAGACTCTTGACAACCACTCTTTGGGAGCAGCCATCATATCCACAGGCACTAGAGGAGACTGGTAGGGTGGGAGAGAAGAAAGCACTCCACAGAGAAGTGCATCACAGGCAAATTGGTGCTTGGGCAGACTGACCTCCTCTGCTCTCCTGGAAAATGTCCTCTGTTCCCAGGGGCTGCTCCCCAGACGTCTGACCTCACACCTGGTTTCTGCAGTCCCCTGGGGCATGGGAGTTGTAAAGAAACACACTTCAGTTTATAAGCGTCTTAGCAGGGCAGGTTCAGACCCTTCCAAAGGTTCAGTGCCTGGCGTTGTACACTTCTCTAGGTGTTGCCAAGGAATCTGAGTGCTGTGTAGTTGCAGCAGCAGCGTGATGCACACGAGTGCTGAGAAGGGACTGAACTCTATTACTGGACTTACTACTCACCTGCTATGATTCATGCAGCAAAATCATGCTGCGGAGGTTGTCAGTAACTACTGTCTCAGCTACCCTAAACCAGAGAATCAATTGCAGGTAGAAACATGGTGATGACCAAACTGACTCCCACAAGCAGATGGGACAATTAATAAAAGGTGAAGTATAGGAAGTCAATAAGCTTTATCAGTGTAGATCTGTGTTGGAGGTCAAGGTAAGCCATTAATTCTCCCGAAAGCCTAAAATATCCTTCCTCTCCCAGTAGGGCAGCCATGGTGAGGAGTCTCTTGCAGTGTTGTAAGCTTCCTGGTCACAAACTTTCTCATTCTCAGAGCAAAACTCTGTTCAGGCAGGAAGGTGAAGTTGTTGCCTGGAGACTGGGTCTGGGGCTCTCTGCCTGTCAGCAGCTGTGAGCGGAGGAGGCATCCCAGCCACATACTTCCACTCTTAGATGTACCCAAGGCATCCTCTGGAAACACAGCTTGTGTTTTCCTGGCTTCTATTGCCAGTACCATTCCTCCTCTGACTCCACAATTAACTGTTCTTAAGTCTAGATGCTTATTAGAGCTCAGTGAAGTGGGTTTATTCTCTTCTGATAAACTGCTGATCTTACCACAGCATTGCAAGCATATGGGATATGACAGCAATGGGGACAAGTAGTTATTTTGCTCAAGAGAGCTCAAGCTTTGATTCAGCCTGAAGTCACCATTACTATCAGTTGTCCACCCTGTGAGATATGTTGTCTTTCTGGCTGGGGAGCCCATGGAGGTGAACATGCAGAGATAACCTTTTTCTCCTTGCCCACCAGAGGCCTCTCCCTTTTCCACCTCTCAAGCTGGAGGCCTGACCACTACAGGCAGCTTGTATAGGAGGCTGCAGCAGAGCTATGGAGGGTAGCTGCAAAGCTGTCCTGTTCCAGTAACATCCCAGGCTCTTGCAATACAGCAGCAGGCTCCAAGCTTCCATACCTCCTGTGGTGAGCCTGGGGACTGAACCCCACTTTTTCTGGTAAGTCACCCTATCTGCAGTGCATCATAGATGTGGCAGGATCTGGAAACCTTAATTTTACTCTTATCCCTTTGAACTTGGGTAATGAGGACCTGAGAGTGCTAACCTCTGCAGTCTCCTCCTGAGCAGCTCTGTTGCTGGCCTAGAGGCTGCTAGGCGCCTTGCAGGAGGAGAAGGAGCTATGGATGTACTGCTCTTCCCTGCATAATATTACCTTTATTATTACACAGAGAAAAGTGCACCCTTCCAGATCTTCCTCCCCCGTCAGAAACAGCAACCTTGCTGAGAGCGCATAGATCTTCTCCATGAGTAACTTAATACGCTGAAGCAAGGGACAATGCAGAATATGTTATTACCACTGTACAAACACAAAGAGTGTTGCCTGAAGAGCTGGGCTACTCCCACTACAGAGCCAACAGACAAGGAAAAATTGTCCCAGAGGAACTGGAAACTTTGCATGTGGAAAGCAAACAGCAATGGGCCTCTGCAATGCTGAAGGGTTTCTCTGCACGCAGACTCTCTCACTGCATGCATGTGCGCAGCTTCTCTTGGGGGTTTCAGAGGACAGGACAGGACAGGAGAGAGAATGAACTCTTGCAGCCACGAAGAAGGATGGGGATGGGGGGGAGAGGAGCTTGTGCTAGAGGCCCAGGAGAGCCTGAGAAGTGCTTCAGCCCAGTCTCCACTTCCTGCTGTTGGGCAAGGCCCAGAGCAGGGGTGGGTGTTTCCCACCACTGTGGGGTTTGGCTTCTGCTGCCAAAAAAGGTCTCTGTTTCACTGGGAAGAAAATAGGATGATGTTCCTGTCTTGCAGATTAGAGGAGCCACCACCCTGGAGAGGGAGCGAAGGCAGGCATGCTTCTCATCTGAGCTCATCTTTAAGTCTCCCTCTCACTGAATATCCCGCAGTCTATCTGGAAGTAACATTAAGCAGGTAAACAACAGACCAGTCAACGCTCAGCCTTAACTTAAGAAAGGAAGAGAAGGGCGCAGCTGGTGACGATCCCTGCCGCGCGCGGGGGGGCTGGAGGACGCGGTGGCCCCATGCCCGTTGCTACGCTGCTATCGGGGCTGGCAGCTGCTGCTGCGTGGCTCGTCGGTGCCAGCCTGGAAAAAGAAGAATAAACAGCCTCGCCCCAGTCCCAGGAAAACGTCCCTTCGCCAACGAGCCGCCGCAGCCTCGGTGCTCCGCGCTGGGCGGGTGGAAGCGCAATGGCGACGCTCATCGGGAACTACAACTCTGCGGCGCCGCTTCTCGAGAGCACATGCGCAGAGGCCTCGCCTCGCGCGAACTCTGTTTCCCGTGAGGCCGAGCGCGAGGCCCTTGCCACCTCCTCTCTCTCCCTTCTCGCTGCTCGTGACAACGCCTCGCGCGCTCTGACGCGTCCCTCAGCGTGGTGACGCGCAAAGTGTGTGCCCGCCATAGCAATCGCGGCCGCCGCGGGGTGTGCGGGGCCGAGCGCAGGGGCCGGGGGCAGCGGCGGCGACCCAGCGGGGAATAGGGCAGGTACGGGGCGCCGGGCAGGGGCGGGCCGTTGACCCCGCCCTTGTGCCGGGACGGGACGGGCCGAGTCGGTTAGCGGCCGGGCAAGGAGGAGGGAATGGGGGGTTGTCGCCTCAGGCCGTGAGGGAGCTGCCGGGACAGAGTGGGTCGGCCTGCGCACCTCGCCCCCGCGCTAGGTGGCGCCCTCGGAAGTGTCGCTGGGGCCGGGGGCGGCGGGGGGGCCGGTGGGACGCTGCGCCTCGTCTCGTCTGCTCCCGGCCCCCGCGGCCTGTCAGGCTGCTGGCGGGGAGGGGCGGGCCTGCGCCGCTCGGCCCCGCCCGCCCCGGTTCGCCGTCGACCGGCCCGCCCTCTCCCCTCCGCCGGGGCTCTTCCTCCTGCGCCGGGGCCTGCGGAGCTCTGCTTCCCCGGGCCTGCTCGGGAGGGGGAGTTCTCCGGTGTGTGGGGGGCCCTGCCTCCGTACCCCCTTTGCTAACCTTTACCCCTTCGGTTCGAACGGGCGGCGTTGGTGTTTGCGGACCGGCGGTCGTTTTGCTCGCGCAAGGCGCGCTTCGGCGAGGGGGCGTGCTGCCCGGTTAGACACAGCAAGAGCTGTCATTAGCCGCCGCTTCCCTGGCTGGAGCGATTCCTGGTGCAGCTCGGGGGAGGTAGGGCCCTCGTGGTGTTCCTCACAGCCCTGTGAAAAGGTCTTCAGGTTGATACCGACCGTTGTTTTTTAACCTTCCTTTGTAGACAGCAGAAGTTCGTTCCTGGTGGTGGTGTTCTGGGTTTTTTGGTTTGGTTTTTTTTTTTTTTTTTCCTCTTTTTTTTTTTCTCTTGTCCTGGCAGATCATCACATAGTTACAGGTTTCTTTTGTAAAAGCAGAAAATCCGTGAAGCTGAATAACTTCGTGATTTTCCCTGACCTTAAAAATATTCTACCTGTGAAAAAATAAAATAAATGTTTAAAACAACATTAGGAATATGATCTGTAGTAACACCCAAATTGGAGTTCAGCAAGGGGTTAAAGTGGGAAGTTGAACAAGTACATGCCTCAGAGCTTCACTCACATTTGATACCAGAACATGATTTTATTCTGTTAATTGTGAAGATTTTGTTCGTTTGTGGCATACTTTCTCCCCAAAGTGAACTTAGTTTTTGACAGTTCATTCCGCTTCAGCATTAACAGTGGCATTAACTTCAGACTCAACAGGTTTAGGTAAATAGCTATCTGGTATCTCATAATATCCATGTAAGGAATAATCGTGAAGAGATGGAGATTTTTTTTTCTTCATGGTAAAACATAAGTATGGATGAACATATAGATATGCTATTCAGCTTGCTATGTATTTAGTTAGATTCCAACTCATGAGTTCTTTATTTTTCTTTATGGTGTTATATGGTTACATTAGACTTTTCATCTACAATGTGTCCTTAGCCATATTTAGAGTCATGTTTAGGAACAATGTGAAAATTTATTATTTAAGCTAAGTCCAAGTGCAGTTATTAGACTTTGACTTGGGTCTATATACGTGGATGTGCAAATCCTCATGTAATTTTTTTTGTCCACATATGAATTTAAATGTGCAGTTTTTCTACAGAGTTGATTAAACTTTATTTATTTATTTTTTCCTAAGGTATGATTTTTGGTTTTGTTCTGAGTATCTTTCATTTTTCACTTAAATTGTTCAGGTATGGCTTTTGTGCTTGTTTCCAAGTAACCAAATTGTTTGTTTTCGTATTTTATGAGTAGATTTATTTTCACCACAGGATTTTCATACTTTAAAATGTGTATCTGTTCTGAAGTCAGTGTGTTTGGAACCTCATAATCCTTTTCACAAACACATTCACAACCACTAAGTGAATGACCTGTGTTGCAGTCTGTGTGATGCTCAAATATGTTGAGGAGCAAAAGAGCGAAGCTGAACTGCTTGAACCATACCGTGCTTATCAAAGTTTGCCATTAGAGATCAGTGGGACATTTATTTGTTTGTGGTTCAGAGGTGTCTGGTGAAGGTGGCTCCAGCACTGAAGTGTCTGAGAATTCAAAAACGTGAGTATTTCTAGGTGTCTGTGTCTGAATACTTATTTGGGTTTTTATTTTCTTGTCAGATTTTTACAACTAAGTTCAGAGAGTAAAGTGCTCACAAAACCTTCACTGTGGTATGGGAACACTATTGTTTAACATTAAAGCACCACAGTGTGTGCACCACTGTGTGCTGTAACGTGTATGTGGATTTTCAGTGGGAGTGTTAACAGTGAGTGAGAGTTAAAGGTTGCAAGTATTTGGCTTTCAAAGTCAAATTCTTTGAGTAAGTGCTTTATACTTCATTAACATCAGTTCTGTTGATTCTAAATTTGATACTTTGACAATAGTGGTATTTGTGAAAAAATATTCCATTCCTTAGCTTATTAGATATTGCAGTTGAAATACATGGTTTTCAAAACCTTTATTTCCTAAAAAAATGAAACAAAAACCCCAATGGATTTAAATCCACAATGAGATAGCTGCTCTCTTTTCTGCTAGTTCCTGGAGGAATTTGTTCACCAGCATGTCCAAGGGAAATAAAGTCAAAGTTGCTTTTGGAGGCCTTTCTCTCAAACAGGCAGGGTGTATTTCTGACAGTTACAGTTTAGCTCATACCATTTATGATCTTGTCCTTTCTGCAGAGTTCTTCACTTTGATTTTTAGATGGAATTACTGAAAAACACGAGCGTGGTAGGAATTGCTTTGGTTCTTGTATTCAAATAAGTCATTCACCTGCCATAATATTCTGTCCATATGTATTTTACTGCTAATGTGCATTAATAGGAGAACTGTGGAAGCAGATGCTTCTGAGGTAATTTTTGTTCTTGCTGCTTTTTGTGATGCCATTGAGGATAGTCAAACTTTCTGGAATAGGTTGGGAGGGATAAGCCTTCAGAATAGATGAAACGCTTTGGCGAGACATTTACTTTCACTGCTGTGGTCCTACAGAAAGAGTGGTGTTTTTATGTTTTATTTCAGAAAAGTAGTTGTGTGTCAACACCAGTTATTTAGACTCATAATGTACTTTATGTGAGGCAATACTCCAGGTTTTGGGAACAGCTGGGATTTTTCTGTTTTCATTTGGTTATGGTATAATGCTGGCTGTCCCAGAGGGCAACATGAGCAACTCCTATAGTCTTCCTGACTGGAACTTTGACTTAGTGCAGGTATTGGTAGACATTTCTCATTTTCTAGCTGGATTGATTAAGGGTTGTTAGGGGAAGTAACCGTTCCTCAGATTGCAGGAGAGCTTGTACAGGCCTTATACCAGTGCTGAGGTCACAAGGCACTTTTTTCTGTATCCCTTGGGTATAGAACGAAGGTTGGAGATGTCTGAAATGGTTGAATGCAGATACTGTTACAGCACTTGCATTCTGAGGCTCTGAGTAGGTTTGTCTGAATGGTTATCTGTGATATTTAAAAGCACAAAAGTGCTACTGGCAAGAGAGTTCAGTTAATGATAAAGGGAATGGAGGAACAGAGCTTTATGAGCTTGGAATAGTTTTCCTTTCCAAAGCTGTTTCAGGGTGTGTGTACAATCTTATTATCTTTTGTTTCCTGCATTTAGGTGGTGGTTTTCTCAAAGCAATTTATGCATTTGCATCAAATTTCCCAGTCTAATTCTGTGATGAATGAATAATGAATGCTGTAGATAAAATCATAATTACTTGTCATTTAGAAAACATCTTTCTTTATGCTTAGGTAGGTTTTTTGTTAGCATATGCTTACTTCATATAGTACTTATCAAAATGGTGTTCTTCAGACTGGGTGTCTTGTAGTCACAGGTTTGTTTTTCCATAGTCTTTGGGTGATTTATTTTTGTGCAGTTTCTGCCAGCTTCATCTTCAGCCAGGTGATTATCACTTCTTTATTTCTTCATTTAACTAGCCAGTAACAACATATTAAATTCAGAAGCACCTATGAGGAGGTTGTTCCGCCATTCCCTGAGTGAGAAAAGGTTTTAAACCAATTTGAGGTATCCAGTGTTCAGTTAAACATGGCAATGTTTTCCAGAATGAACTTGGGCTATTAATGCTTATGTAATCTACTTTGACCCATGGCCCCCTTAATAGTCTGTCACTTGACTGATTCCTGAGTATGTGTTTCAGGAGTTGATGTGTATGTCACTCTCTGAAACATATCTGTATTTAACATTGTTTTGCAGAGTTCTTTTCTCTGGTCACTTAAGACAAGTGGATATTTAATCTTATGGCAGATGGATATTGGCTCTATTATGGCTAATGAAACACTGGAAATTTTTGTGCATTTTTGAATGTGACGGAATTTCTTTTGCTTAGATTTCTCTCCTTCCCCCCATCTCCAATACAAGGTCACTTTATAAATTAGGATTGAGTGTTCGTTCCTCCAGAAGTTATAACTCTTCACAGTAATCATAGTCTGTCAGCTTGGAAACTAAAGGCATGGCAGTGTTTGGAGACAGATTTTGTTCTAGTTTGTGCTGTTAATATTTCTAGTAAATTTTTGAGACTGACAAAATTTGACACCTGTAAAGTTAGTGGCTTGAACAGAATCTAGAGTGATAGTTACCTTCATTAAACGGTACTTTAACAAGTCACTCAGTACTGTAGGAGACCTAACTTAAGAGGATGGGAAGATAAATCCTCTGTCAGCTGGTATCTCACAAGTAAAGGCTGCTAAACCTGAAGTAATTGCTCCAGTGCTCCCTCCTGTGATCATTCTTTCTTCTCACTGGAGCCACTGACTGTTCTTGGAAACCTTGAACAAGTAGCGATGAGGTGACCTGCTCTGTTTCCCAGTGTCTTCCACTGCCCACAGCAGCTTAGTGCCACTGCATTGTGTCTTCTTGTCAGTGTGAAGCTAGTATGATTCTTGGCACGTTCACTGCTGTCTGGAGGGTGTTAAACTGGAATGATGGCACTGATCATCATCTTGCTGTCCTAGTTGGTTGTTTCTTGAGTAAATCCCTGAACACCAGCAAAGGACTAATTTGGGTCAGTTCATGGAGTTGAGGTAGAGGGTTAAAAAGCTTCAGTATGGAATGCATTTGTGGTTAGGTGTGCATACTTCCCATCGTGGTCAGGGCTGGGTTGTCATACACCAGTCCAGACTTGTGTTCAAAGTGTGCGCATGTTCTTTATCCTTCAGGAAAAGGACGGAAAAGAAACTTCCAACTAAGTTCAGCAGTGTTCTGTCACTGAATCTTCTCTTTCTCTCTCCTTGTTGCTTAGTATTTACTTGCCTCTCCCAAATGACTTGTAATCTTCGATTTAGTTTATTTCAAACAATATAGCTCATTTCTTGCTCATTTGTCAGCATTTTTTTTTCTCTCTTGTTTGTTCCCTCTGCCTTAGGCTAAGCCATGACTTCAGGATCTGGGCATGTGGACTCCAAGGCTGAGCTTACTGCTTTGCTTGAGCAATGGGAGAAAGACCATGGCAGCGGGCAAGACATGGTCCCTATTCTCACCAGGTAAGATCTATTAAATTCTTAAATCTGAATATATGAAGTTACTTGACAGCAGCTTGTACCATGTTTTTGCTTGAGGTTTTTGCATACCCAGTTACCTGTTGGTAATTAATTTCCTTGGTCTGGAAGTTGAACTTTTAGTACGGTATTTAGATAGACGCAATTTTGGTAAGAAATTTATATTGCAAAGATTTTACACAGATTATCTCTAAACCATGAATTTAATTATCTGAAATACTAGAAGTCAGGGAGTCATTAAATAGCTGAAATAGCTTTGATATCTTCACTTGAAACATGTAAAACTTTGATCAAGGTCAAAAGCTATGAGAATGTTGTTCCATCAAGAGTGGTGGTGTGGGGTTTGTGATTGTAGTAACTTTGATCAGATTAAATGAAAGATTGAGAACAACTCCTTGGATGAATTAAGGGCATTGATAATATTTTTTTGAAGCTCACAGAACATGTTAAAAGTGAAATTTTAAAACTTGGTTAATTTTTTTTTTTTTTTTTTTTTTTTAAACTGGATCTTGACTGACTGGCATTGTATTGTATGTGTGAGGAAAATACTCCCTGGACCAATAAATGTTTAGGAGATGTGTGGGTACTAGTAACACTGTTAATTAGAAGACGTCTTCTATTTCAAGAGAAACATTTGCATTATCAATTGCATTTATGGCTTCCCAAGCCAGGCCTCTCTTGGGTAAACTGATACTACTATTGCTTTAACAAATTCACAGAAATTCCACCCAATTCTTCCTCATGCCTCTGCTGGCAAACCTGTAGCCTGCCCAGTGTATGCAGAAGGACTTAGTGCACTTGTACATTAAGAGCAGCCCAGGTTCCTGAACGACACTGCTCTGTGTTCTTGGGTCACACAGGTCAGTGCACAGATTGTGACCTGGCACTGGGTGGAAGTAAAAGGAGTCTGGTGGAGCTTCTCTGCACAGATCTGTGCCATGCCTCACCTAGGGGGCACAACTTTTTTGCTGTTCTTACTTAAAAATAGCAGCACAGAAGAGGGAGGTGAGCAGCAGAAAGCCAATCCTGAACACTTGAAAATGAATAGGTCTCTTGAAAATCATGAGTGTATCTCTGTATATTGTCTGATTTGTGTCTTAAATGAAACGTGTGGTATTTCATAGGCTTTTTTCTTGCAGGAAAAAAAGCAGAAATGTAGTATATTCTAAGAAATTTAAAGACATTTGAATTACACTCCCCCCCCCCCTTGGATTTATAGCAGCCTGGAACTTACTGCACCTCCTCAGCTCCTTGAATTCCCTACATTATTTATGCCCAGACAGGTCTGATAACCCTCTTTTGGCTCTCCGAGGTTTCTGTGCAGCAGGCAGAGTGTTTATTGGTGGTGAAATCTTGTGCATTTAGGCTTTAGTGGCAATAATACAGACTTATATAAGGCAGATAGCAAGGGCATCTACTGGCTTTGGCAGAAGTTGGATTTACAGTGCTTCAGGTACAAATGAAAGCTGTGGGTCTAGAGTAGAGGGGTCTAGAGTAGAGGGAGTAGATGCAGTAGAAGCTTAAAAGATTTTGCTGGAAGAGATGCTGGAAATCCTCAGTAACTGGAGCTTGCATTAGCTGATGTCCTGAGGCAGAGTAATGCCCTTGTATATTGTTTTAGACTTAAGGCAGAGGAAGCTGTGGTCGTGCTTGTTGGTGAGTGACGTTTTTCTACTTCCTTCCGCCTTCTGAGCTAAATGGAAGAACAGTTCCCTGTGTGGATGGAGGTCTGTTAAATGTGATGCCGAGAGAGCCCGTGTGAGAGTGCAGTAGTGAGTGTTTCAACACTAATAGGGCAAGAACAGCAACAGTATGGCTTACAGGCCACAGCTGAATTGTCACTTCCAAATAAGGTAGTTTTCTGGATTTACAAACTCTAGAATGTCACAAAGTATGAAGCATAGAAATTGCTTGGAAAGCATGTCAGCAAACAACAGAAATTGTGGGATTTTTTCCATTTACAAGAGCCTTAGTTCATAACCTGGATGCAAGTCATGTTAAACCATTCTGGAAAATCCTGGGAGTCAGATCCTTTACTGCATCCCAAGAGCCTTTTTCATAAAAGGAGTAAATCAGCAGCTTAACATCATACTTCAGAAACCAAGTGTGTTGTGATATGGGATCCAAGGGTATCTGTTGCAGTCTGTTGTAACTACTCAAGCTGAACCTTAATGCTAAATTTATGGCATGGAGCAGTATTAGGGATGGCTTTGTCGTGCCATCTATATCATTGGGAGTCTTATAAAGTTGACAAATTTTTCTGTATACCACTGTCCCTTCCTTCCCCACTCCCAAGGTGAGCTCAGTTGTGGCAGGTATAAGTGAGGATCTGAGGGTAAAGAAACCCTACCCCCATAAAAAACCTAGATCTTGTCTGCAGGCTGAAGTGGCTAGAGAAGCAGTGTAATGCTAAGCGAAGGAAGGAAATCTTGAAAATTGAATAAAAGTTCAGTGCTTTTGTGAAAGGCCTGTGTACCACATGCCTATGTTGTGAGGCAGGAAGGAGCTTTGTTAGTAATTTGACTCTCCTGTTGCTTCAATGGAGAATTGACAGAGCTGTTACCTAGATAGATTTATCCAAGTCACTTCACAAAACACTGTTGTATGTGTTAGGTAAAAGAGTTGGTTTTTTTTTTTCTTTTAAAGAATTCTTTAAAAAGGGAAAAAAAAAAAGTGGTGTTTTTTTTTTTTTTTTCTTTTTAAAAGCCAATTATAGAGGCAGTGCTTTTTTTTTTTTTTTTAAATTATTTTGATCAAACAGTTGTGACTAATTGCCTCAACACCTCCTCCCCCCTCCCCCATAACTGGTAATTCACGTGCGTATTTCATCTAGGCTGTGATAATGTTGTTGTCTCTGAAAGCACTGGGCAGCTTCAGCTGGCACGCGGTTTGGCTGCCTCCTGAAACAGGATGGGCTGGTGAGATTGTTATGCTCACTTTCCATGCTGCTTGTCTGTACTTTCTGGCACATAATCAAAATGCTGATTATCACCTAAAAAGACCTGGCAAGTCTAGGGTACAGCTTCTCAGCTCTCCATTTGTCCCAGTTGTCTATCAGCAAGGCACCCCTCAAACTATTAGTTCTCATGGAAAAAAAAGTGAGGTGATGGCAGTGGAGTATTTAAGTAACTTGCTTTTGCCAGAAATTCATGAGAGCTCAAGCTGTGCCACCTGTTAGCAAGGGACACAGTTTGCATCTCCTCACATTCAGGCTTACTAGAAATAAATATTAGAACCTCACAGAATAAACAGTTTGCTGAAAGATAATTGTCAGATCAGAGGCAAGCAGAAAAGTACTCCGCTCCTTCCTGATGAGCTAATTTGCTCTTCCTACAGTCTGGTCAGGATTCATAACGTCATCCTCTGTCAAACTGCAAGTCAGTGTAGCTCACAGAGGCAGGACTAAGTACATTTTTGTCTCTGATTGCCCCTGGGAACACGGTATTTCTGGAAAGTAACGGGAATGGAGTAGAAGTTAGTGGCATTCTGTAGGGGAAATCCCTTGTGAAAGACAAATATTTTTCCAGGGATTACTGCAGCCTTCCAGCAGTTTTCCCTCCCCTGTAATAAACTCTGCCTAGCTTACTACCCTGAGGCATTAAGACCTTGTTTTAAAATGCTGTGCTGCACATAGATTCTGCACCTCACTCTAGACCTCAGTGGCGGGGGGGGTGGGGTGGGGTGGGATGTATGTGAAATGAGGTTTTATACTGAGGAAATAGGATTTAATTTGCTGATGTTTTTTGAATACTGCTCTGTATTTCACCTCAAACTGCGCGTACTTCTGCTGTAACAATTCATGGAGAAAGACAGTGAATGGCTATGGAATTACTTATTACTTGACTATGAGATAATCTCCCTCTTCTTGATTTTGTTTAAATAAAAATAATCATTCATTTCCTTACTGCTCATTCTAAATGAACTGGAGCATAGGATTTCTTATGTCTGTCGAGGCTGCTTCTCAGTTTAGTGGAAAGCATAGTTTCAAAACAACCTTCAATTTTTTTCTGATACAAAGAAACATTTAATGTGTTTTGAAGGCCTATAAATAGGGAGCTGGCTGAGCTTCTCGTTGTCTTACCCATTGTAGTAACTGACACATGCTAAAAAGTTGAGCTTTGATGGAGCTGAAGGGGTTAGTTGAATAGAGATAACTATTTATTAAATATTTATTACTGCACAATATTATTAAAATTCAGTGTGCGAACATAGCAAAAAAAGAATAAAATGACGTAAGCAGTTTGAGCAGCTGTCCCTGCATGGACTGAATAGGAGGGAAGACTAAGTCACCGGTCCAGGGCTTACTCTGCTGCAAAAGAAACACTGTGATGGTGAGAAGTGCTACTCAAGCTCTTTATTTACTCTAGATCTCCACAATATGTATCATAGAACATCTCCAGGACTCTAAGTGAGTAAATAAAAGGTGTTGGCCTCTCCAGAGTGTCATGCTTATGCAGCTTGCTGCGATGTTGATATGGGTTCAGTGTGTTTTGGAGCACAACTGGAGGGCAAAGAGGTTTTTCCTCTTTTCTCATCCCTCTATTGTGAATAGCCTGAATTTTTCTGGTGGTACTGAGTACTGCTCAAAGGAGAGTTGATGGCCTGTTTTATAGTACTTTGACAGACAGGCTATTATGAGGAGCTGCACACTAGAAGACTGAGTGTAAATTCTACTTATTTGATATTGTTCCTTCTGCAGAATGTCTGAGCTGATTGAGAAAGAGACTGAAGAGTACCGCAAAGGGGATCCAGACCCATTTGATGACCGTCATCCAGGTAAGAGGTCCTGAATGGTTTTGGCAGCACCAACTGTGTCACAATGGATACCTGGTAATTCATATTTAAGAGTAAGCAATTTTTAGCCTGAATGTGCCCACTGCTAATCAAGGACTGACACTGTTTTTTTTCACTGGGTAATTGTGCTTGGTAGTGCTGATATCCAGTAGTTTTGATGTTTGCTGCAAGACTTTGAGGCCCTGGGTAGAGTTTTGGAAGAGTGTTTTAGAGGCTGATTTATGCCATAAGGGTATGATCATGTTAGCAGGTTGTAGTTAATGTGAAGTAGTAGATTTAAGATGGACAGAGAAGACTGTCTCAACTGATCTTTAATTTGCTGTTGAGTAAGTGCAGTGCCTTAGAATAATTACATACAGCCACTGATGCTTTTTTATCTTGTTATCCTTAGATTTGTTTATTTATTTGTTTATTTTAAGAGGACTTATCTCCAAGTTACTGGAACAGTTGGCCTGGTATCTGCATCTTCACTACCTACAAAAATGACGGTCCGGTATTACTGGACCACTAAAATGGGTTGTGCTTTGATTATTAAGCATTCTAGGGAGGTAATGCCTACTAAAAAACCTGTTGAGGTGTAATTCATATGATTTATTATGTAATTTTCCTTCTGGGAAAAATCCTGCTAACTAGAGTATTCCACAATTAGTCCAAAGATCGCAGTTCAGTATTAATCTTGACATCTTGAGGTAGGTAGGTAAGTCTTTTCCCATTTCTCTCACAGGTCGAGCGGACCCAGAGTGCATGCTTGGTCACTTACTGAGGATACTTTTCAAGAATGATGATTTCATGAATGCGGTAGGTTTGCTGTGAGAAATGTATCTGTCAATTCCTGCCACCTTCTTATGTTTTGTTTTTTTTTTTTTTTTTACTTTGTGCTAATTGACATCAACACTTTTTAATATAAATTTTGACAGTGTCAGGACTGTCTCTTCCATAGCAGTAGTTTTTAAAACAGGTTTAAGTGCAACTCATTTGCTACTCTTACAGTGTCTCAAGGAAAGGTGAGTTTGTGAGCTGTTCAGGAGTGCTGCAATATGTGCAGTAACAATTGAATTAGTTCTTCTCAAGGCTTATCAGTCTTATTAAAGAAAATGTAGCTCCTAATGCCAGTTTAAAAGCATAATTAATGTCTGTAATGGAAATTAATGCCACTAATTCCAATGCCTTGTCTCAATATTTGGAAATGCTGCACTGCCTGTAGGATCAGAGGAGTATGTCAGCTCTAGAAGACTCAGGAAGATAGTTAGGAGGCAAGAGTCCAGCTTTCCTCTTACACTGCTATACTCTAACATGAGTTAATAGCTAGAATTTTTGTTACCCTCACATCCCTGCAAGCACTTGTATCAGTACATATTGATGTAAAGGTTCTGGCAGACTGCATAAGTGTAGCTTTCTGTCTTAAACTGCAAGCAGTAAGCAAACATAGATGCTATTAAAAACGTACAATGTTTTTTTGTTTTTAGATACTACCTTTTCCTATTTATACTGTTACTGAACTGCAAATTTTTTAAGTATTTGTCTTACAAATCTGTTCAAGATAGTGAACAGCAGATCAAAGGAGAATTCTGTTTCTCTGAAAAGTAATTTTGAGTTCTGAGTCAGTGAAGGGAACAAGTTAAAGGCTAGTCATCCTGAGATCTAGGCCTTACATACTGACATTTATTTCTTGATTGTTTTGCTGCTGTGGGAGTTACAAGGCTTTCACTGCACCGGTTTTGGTCAGAGTTGAATTTCAAACCAATGCTGTTCCTGATCTTCTCTAGCTAGTGAATGCTTATGTGATGACAAGCAGAGAACCTCCATTAAACACTGCTGCCTGCCGACTTCTTCTGGATATCATGCCGGGACTAGAAACAGCTGTTGTCTTTCAGGAAAAGGTATTAAGGCTTGGTTTTTAAGCTTGGTGTGTTATGTACTCAAACAGTTCTTCCCATAGGAGAAACCAGTAAAAAGTCATATGGAAATCCTGTCTCTGGGAGACAATCTATTCAATCTTACTAATGGTTTGAAGCTTTTTGATCTTGGCTCTTTCTACTGATCAAATATTGGATATTTCACAGCTTTTAAGGTGCAATGGGACCGATTCAAACAGAAGAGTTGAAACTTAATATCATGTTTTGGGAAATGTTATAATTTGAATTGTTATTTCATAGGCCATACAGACTGTGAAGACTTGCTGTAGGAGTGAGTCTTGCCCAGTAATCCCCAGCTACAGCAGAGCAATAGTGTTATTAGAGCTAAGTGATAAGCAAGTCATACTTTAACTAAGCAGTCTAAAATCCACGTGCTTTGTGGTGATTATCTGGAACTGTGATGGACAGCTGAATCAGGCTTCTGTATGTCGACAAGTGTGGTTTTCTGGAGTCATGCACAGAGAGTTGAAAGTGAGGAGAAAGTTGATTTCACTCTTGATCCACAGTTTCTTCATCTGTAAAAAATAATGTAATTTTTTTTTTAAGTCTGAAAATCAGGTAGTGCTTTGTATAAAAGTTGTAAATTAATTTATTTACTATTGGAGATATGGATATGAACTGTAAAGCATGCTAAAAGGAAAGAATAATGTGCTCCCTTTGTGAAGGATTGAGTTTAATTTGGGATCTTTGTGATTTGTCCAAAGGCTAAGGCTGTGACACTTTGATCCAAAAAAATGAAATCTAAACAATCATTCCCTATTTGTGGAGGATATAGCTTTTCTTTTTTTTTTTTTTTTTTTCCTGAGACTAAATCCCTCTGTAAATTGAAATTAATTTTTAAGATATGTTTTGCACTTGAGGACTTTCTTACTTTTCAACTTGAATATATTGAGCTTTCTTCTGGTGCCTTGGGTGCCTGTGTGTAAGAGGTTTTAGGGCAGCCCACAGACCCGTGGGGAGACCTCTGTGCTGTCAGTACAGGGGTCCTCTGCCAACCAAGGTATTCCACATTGCAGCAATTGTAATTTTTTTTTAATGATATGAAAGCATTTAAATAAAAAATCCAATTTTCTTTAAATATATGACAGGCAACTCTGTAAAAATCAGTAAGCTGAGTGTTCCCACTGAAACATGTATCTATTCATTATTACTTTTAACTGATCTTTTATTGTATTGTACATGTGATTCAAATTATGTGCAAGATTCCTGCTGTGATAGTATGTTGTTGTATTTATGTTTCAAAATCCAGCAGTGACTTGGAGGAAAAAATTTAGTCTTTCATTCTAAAACATTGTATTTTAAGTAAGACAACAATTGAACACTTATCCAGCCTTGTTAAGAAGAGTTGCATAGCAGGCTGTGTTCAAACACTGCTGATTTTGTTACTATTAAAAATATTAAACATGTTTAACATTAAGACTTTCATATGTATGGATTGGTGTACTTGCCTGTATTTCTCTCTTCTCCAAACATGATGGATTTCTGATTATGCTGAGAATTGTTTTGTTGGTTGGCGAGTAGTAATTAGTGCAAAGAGTTCCTCTGTCTGGTACCAGGTAGCTTGCTTATTTAAGAGACTTTTCAATTTAGCCCTCGTAAGCTTTTAGTAAAATG
The DNA here is from genome assembly GCA_024611175.1 of Megaceryle torquata. Taxonomy (NCBI): domain Eukaryota; kingdom Metazoa; phylum Chordata; class Aves; order Coraciiformes; family Cerylidae; genus Megaceryle; species Megaceryle torquata. The sequence continues at coordinate 11,222 of JANIJG010024366.1, read as the reverse complement.
TAAGAAATTTAGCCAAATTCTGTTATATTTGGTCTAAGTTTAGCACAGCTTCACTGAAATCTGCTAATGCTGGAGATTTATATTAATGAAACTAACAGGAACTTTGGGCTTGTTTGTTTTGACCAATCAATTTATACCTGTAGTGTTTTGCTACTTCCAAAGCAGTAGGTTGACTGGCCACTTCAGAAGATTTTTGTGGGTGTGCAAAACTTGATTCCAAATATCTAATGCCTGGAAATAGTGTTATGCAGTTTGTAATGTTACATTTAGTTCTTTTCTTTGGTTCCAGATATTTTTGATCCCTGAAATGATTGGTAGGAAATCTAGCCTGGTCATTAGGGAGAATTGTTACCAACAGATGCTCTCACTGAGACTGAGAAGTTAAAATGAAATATAACTGTTGGAATTGCTTTCTTATTTTCTTCATTCTAGGAAGGCATAGTTGAAAATCTCTTTAAGTGGGCACGAGAGGCTGATCAGCCACTGAGGACATATGCAACGGGGCTCTTAGGAGGAGCTATGGAAAACCAAGATATTGCTGCAAATTACAGGGATGAGAACTCACAATTGGTAATGATCCCTCAACCACTTGCCTTTCTTAGAGGGCAGATACCTTTACTTTTTTTAAATTTCATTTTTGTGGCGTTCACAATCATGAGTTATCTATGGGTTATGCAGCGGTTGTAATAATGTCTGTAAGAGTCAGTAGTTCATGCTTTCCAGTCCTTTCTTGACTGTGGATTTCCTAAGGCTGGTGTACACGGCCTGATTATTCTCTTAGGCTAATTGTGTTAAAACTGCCAATGGAAACCTAAGAAGGCAAACACTGTATTTATTCATGGGACTCATATCCATAGCTTCCTTAAAGAAGGATTTTTCAGAAGCTTTACACCTGTAGTTATTGCACATCACGTTTTATGTACTGGGCAGGGATTTTAAAATTAAAGGTAAATCAAGATGGGGACAACTCAGTATGAAACTGCATTTGCTTCTTTTCCAACCCTTTCACTAGTTCAGTGTTGATTCTGTATGATGTTTATCAGCAATTGAGATGACTCTTGGAAGAAGGTAGGATAGGCGAATTTGTCACCCATAATGGTGCACAGTGTGTTGAAGAACACTGAAGAATTCTAATTCTTGCACAGATAAAGCCTTTAAAAATAAAAGCATGACCTCAGAGTTTGTGGAACTGCAGTTTATCAAAGCTGTTGCTTCAGTAGGGAATGATGCCTTTATCCTAGGCTAGGCAGAGACAGAGGAAGAGTGGTGTGAGCTGGTGTGCAGTACTGTAAGTACCAATATAGCTCATCTGCTCTGAATGGCTTTCAAGCCACTTCTTTCTCATGCAGGAGACTAGGTGCTGATATTTTAGAATTAAAGTAGCTGTACCAAAAATTAATGCAATTTTCTTACTCACTTTGAAATGATGATTTCTCTAGGCAAATGTATACCACAGCATACCTGACGCTTTTTGCTGTGGAGTTGGTTTTATGATAATAACAAAAAATAAAGCTGATGTGAGCTGTGTGATCAAAGTGTGTTCTCATGCGTGCTTCTTCTCTGAAACAGGTGGCTTTGGTGCTTCGTCGTCTACGAGAGTTGCAGGTTACTGAAATGACTACAAAACAAGAAAACAAGCGTCCCAGTCCTCGGAAGGTGCCATCAGATCCTCTGTTGCCTCTTGATGAAGAGGCTGTGGACATGGATTATGGGGACATGGCAGTAGATGGAGAGCAAGAGGAAGTTTCTGGTGATATGGAGATCTCCTTTCATCTTGATTCAAGTCACAAGACCAGTAGCAGAGTAAACTCTACTACAAAGCTAGATGATGGGGGACTGAGAAAAAGCAAATCAGGGAAACAACATGAAAGAGATGGCTTTCGGAAGGCCAAGCAAAAGCTGGGCTTTTCCGCTTCAGAACCAGAGCGGATGTTTGTTGAACTGTCCAACAGCAGCTGGTCAGAAATGTCCCCGTGGGTGATTGGCACTAATTACACACTCTACCCTTTGACTCCTGCCATAGAGCAAAGGCTAATTCTTCAGTACCTGACTCCTTTAGGGGAGTACCAAGAGGTGAGCATAGAAAAGTAGGATGAAGCACTCTGTGCTTGAGTTCTCCTGACAAAACTATGAATGGTATTGTGGGAAAAAAAATTGCAGAACTTTTTTATCACTTTCAGATGTATCTTGATGTGGTGAAGATCAGTAACCTTTCCTGAGGTGTTGATGACTTTCAAATTGGTGAAGTCATTAGTTTGAGTATTACTTGGTAGGTAATACTCAAATCTGAGCCTAGCAGGTGTGTGGTCTAGTAGTTGGAGTTGTTAAATTTAGTGATTGTTTTCAGACACAGGGCAAGTTACTTAGTTTGAAATACAGACATTTTTCCTGTTTTCTCTGGGGAGTGAGATAGACTCCTGCAATTAAGTCTGAGGAAGTTATGATCTTGAAATTCTGAATGAAGTGATTTGTGTAACTTCTGTAGTATTTCTGGTGAGGAATGGCAGTGCATGTCTTACGCAGATGCTTTTGAGAGCTGTTGCCGCTTACATGGACAGAATAGTCGGGCATTGTCACATTCACCAAAGAGTGTTTTCTTTTCTTTTTTTTTTTTTTTTTAATGATAAAACTCAAGTTAGCATAGGTGTGCAGGCCACCTTTATGTTTGTCTAATCTTTTTTTTAGGTGGTTTAACTTAATTTGAAATAGAACAAAACACATTTTTGCTTTGTAATAAACTTCAAGTGTGTGTGTATGTGTGTGTCTTCCTTCTGTGAGAACCAAAGAAACCATTATCCTCCTGAGACCCTGCATGCTGACAGGAGCACTTCATATGCCAGCAATAATAGGATATAAAAATAGGAATTAATACTATAAAGCTGTTGCACAAAAAATTACATGAAGGGTTTTGGTTTGTTGCCTTGATATCCTGTTTTTTTGTTCAGTTGTTGGGTAGTTGTCTTTGCACAGATGGAAAGTGGAACCTATCTGTGTGGACTTGCCATAGCCACACTTGAAGGAGAGTCTTAAGATTTCCATGTGGCAGCTGTCCTCCACCTTGCTGCAGTCAGCAGATGTATTATAAGAGGTCTGTTAACCTTTATTGCTTCCTATGGATGGAGCTGGTTACCACTGACCTCTCATAACAGGTATCTGCTAGTAGGGGATAACTGGGGCTTTGAGAAAGTGAAAACCCAAACAGACCTTGTATTCCCCATGAAACAGTAATTTAGACTCCTTTAATTTTTTTTTTTTCTCTCAGCTACTACCCATCTTTATGCAACTGGGATCAAGGGAGCTGATGATGTACTACATCGATTTGAAGCGAACCAATGATGTGCTGCTCACTTTTGAAGCCCTTAAGGTAAACACTTTCATAATGCATAAAATGTACCATAAATGCTGTAAAAGCATTGAATATGTTTCTGTTGCTTGTGTCAAAGACAAATGCTCACCTTCTCTAGGCCTCTGTATTCCTGGGATTGGAATTAGCTTTCACTCAACTTGAATGCATTGCTATTTTGGTTTTATAACTCTCAAATATTTAAAATTAAAACAAAGGATGGAGGAGATTAAAAGATCTTAATTGCATGGGAAGTGTCATTCGTTTTACCTGCTATCTGCCTATCTGAAGATGATAAAAGTTCCTCTTTCTGTCAAATGCTTGTGTTCCTGCTACCCTTAGATGGCATTCCTGAGTTGTTCCACTGCCTGGCATCTCAGGGAACATCTGTGAGGGATAAGAAGCATAAGCATCTTACTCCCAGAAGCCCCAGCATGACAGTTCTGAGTTTAATGTTTGAAATACAATAGTTTTGTGTGATTAGCCTTTAAGGTTACCTCTGCAAGGTACAAAACCACACAAAATAACCTTATTCAAGCCAAACCTGCAAAGCTGCAGCACAAATTGTGTTTTTCTGTGCGTTCTTTCCCTCTTTCACAGTAACTTCTCTGCCTCTGATCCTCTGGTGTCAACTTTCTTTCCATCCCATTGTCATTTGTCTGACAGTTTATTCTGTGTTCCTACAGAAGGTGTAGGTTACCTCAGTTTGGAGTGGGGTGGGGTTTACAGTGTTTCTTACTGTTTCCTCTTAAGGTGTTGGTAATACAGAAAAGTAACATGTAGTCAACTTCAGTGCAGCTGCAGACTTCTGTTCTAACAGTAGTCTTTAAAATTCATTTTGTAAAAGCTCTTCTTGCCAGCAAGATGGCATATACAAAGTGTGAGTTCAGATTTTGGTAATTCTTGATGATAATAGAAAAGGAGTTAATGTGAGAAGAATAGGAAGACTTAAGGTGGTCTATTGGATAATTTATTTTGTACAATGTTTAAATAAAGTGATTGTGCCTTTTTTGCTTTTGTCATTGGGATGAATACTACATTCTGCAGTTTCATATAATGAGAGGAGGATATAAGGTGGACAAAGTCATGGAATGTTTGTTTTTTTTTTTTTTCCTGCCATCTGTTTTTCTGTGGGGTGGAGGATGGAACTGATGACAGTTTGAAGAATTCTTGTCTAATCTGCTTTTATCCTTCCTTAGCATTTGGCATCATTGCTGCTGCACAACAAGTTTGCAACGGAGTTTGTTGCTCATGGAGGAGTACAGAAGTTGCTGGAGATTCCTCGTCCTTCCATGGCGGCAACAGGGGTTTCCATGTGCTTGTATTATTTGTCTTACAATCAAGATGCCATGGAGAGGGTAAGAGGCATTCTTTTACTGAACCTGCAGTGATTCCCATTGTTTCTTAGTGGTTCTACCTGTGTTCAAACAGTGAATAAGCATCTAAGCTAAAAAGCAGATTTATACAGAAGAGTTTGGTATGTGCAGTGGCAATAGGAAATATATAAATAATTGTCTGAGTGTTTTGTTTTGATGGTGTGCATTTCAGTTCTTAGGCAATTAACTGAAGACCTCTGTCTTGTCAGCATTGTCTTAATACTTTCATCCCCCTCTTCATGCTGTTACTCCCTTTTTCCCCTAAAAAAAAAAAAGGGTGGTGGGGAATCTCCTCCATTCTCATTTATCTTTCTTTTCCTGTCTGCTCCAATGGACTCTTTGGTGCCTGGGATTGTTTTTTCCATGTCCCATCTCAGTGTGAATAGCCTTAATGTTACACAGTCACATTCCAGACAGCAGCACTACTACTGTGGTGATGCTAGAGTGCAGCAGAAGACCAATGCAGGTCTGGTCTGCATTGTTCAAAAAATCAAATTAGATGACACTAAGGGTTCTCTGTGGCCTAAGCTTATAAATGTGTTAAGAGATGATAATGTAAAGTTCCTCACCTCATATTTTAACACAGAAAAAAAAAATCTTAAAAGAAATCCTCCTTTCAGTTGAGTAGTGTTCCTCTGGCAAGCATCCCTTCAGACAGGTCCACCCTAAAGTTTCAGTTTCCCAGGTACTTTACATAGTGATTCTACTAACTTTTAAAATTTTTGTACTGACAGCAGCATGCATGAGCTGAGCCAGATCTGTGAACTAATCTAGTTTATTTTGAAGTTACTACCATGCCAAGAAAAAAAAAGATGAACTTTCAGCTTGTGAGCATCATTGGTACTAGAATATGGGAGCATCCTGCTCTGAGATTCATTCAAAGGAACTGCAAAGTTGTAGCCTTAAGCATTCCAGATCTGCTCTGCTTTGAGTGATGGCTTTTGATTCCTGGCCTGTCCCTGGCATTGTCTAGTGGCTTTTTTTGTGTTTGTGGGTTGTTTGGTTTGTTTTGTTTGGTTTGTTTTGTTTGGTTTGTTTTGTTTGGTTTGTTTTGTTTGGTTTGTTTTGTTTGGTTTGGGGGCGGGAGGGTGTGTGTGTCTGAGTGGTTTTTGTTTGTGTGTGTGGTTTTTTGTTTTGTTTTGGGTTTGTTGTGGTTTTTTTGTGTGTTTTCAGCTCAAAAATGGAAGTGGTTGACCTAGTAACTATACATTTCTGCTTATTCTTTCCAAGTTGTTGATGCTGTCTGACTATGTGTTGTGATTTAACACACTTAACACTCCTGAACATATCAAGGCTGGACTGGTAGTGGTTGTTTAGGGATGTAGCTGTATAGATTCTGCTGGTATTTGTATATTTGTGTTCTGCAGGTATTTGTATGAGCAAATTCAGAAACCTTGTGGTAATCATGATTGGTCAGACCTGTCTGTGTCCTCTTTTACGTCTCTCTTGTGAGGGCAAGAAATGTGAAATGGGAGTAATATTCTCTCTACTTCTTTTTGCCCATTATGTCAGAAAAATGGATCCTGGCTGCATATAACTGTTTTGATGTTTCTCTGAACTTTGAATGAGGAAATTCTCTATGCTTCTCCCCCCTGCCTTTCTTCTGATTACATTTGAGGCTTGCACAGTTGTTCAAAAGGAAAACCAAAAGCTGTAGCAGGGTGCTTCTTGAGGATTCCTTCTGCTTAGCATCCTCAGGCCATGTCATAACACCATGCAGCTGTTTTGTAGTGACATTATCTCTACTGCCAGCTGTTATCCCCAGTATCTACAGATACCGGGCTGAGCAGATTTCTGTGGTATATTCCTCTCTTTTCTTTGTATTTCAGAGAAAGACAGTTTCAAGGGGCAGTCCCTTGTCACTTGGTGCTAATCCCCAGGTCTTGGACTGGAAGCAAGGTTGGAGGTGGTAGCACTGTCTTCTTTATGTCCAACAGCAGCAGAGAAGAGACAAAAACATCTCCTAACTGCTAACTTGGCATATAGCAGCTGGTGCCACTGCTTCAGCTGTCTGTGCTGTTCCTCTTGGTGCTGACCCTGGCAAAGGGTTCTGAGTTCCTCATCGTTAGAAACGAATAAATGTATGTAATAGTGCAGTTCTGAACATGTGGTCTGCATGTCTCAGAGGCAGGGTCTGAGAAAAGAAAAAGACCATCTCAGTTGTCTATTTCCAGAGAAAGACAAACTTTAGATTTGCATTTGATGGTCCTTGCAATTCCCCTAGACTTGGGTGCTACCAGAGTTTGCTAGAACTTTAACATAGCATGTGATACTGCTACACTGAGAAGAATTTTTGTTTCTTCTGTGGAAACTTCTCTTTTTTGCCTCTAGCAAAGCATTCTTCAGATAGCTTGAAGCAATATGGAGAAGGATTCTTTGGCATTACACTATGCTGGCTGCTGTATTTATGGTGTTTAGGTCTGGGAATGAACCAGTGACTAGTATTACATTGCCACATTATAGCCTTTATTAGGCTCACAGGGGATTTCTTCTACTGGTCTGGAAATGGCACTTTTTATTTCACGTCTCAGATGACCTAAGTCAAGGTGGGAGCAATTGATAATTGTCCTCTGTCTGTTTGCCTCTGAAATAACCCTCATTCTCCTTGGACAAATTCTCTTTAGCTATTTGAAATCCTTCTCAAGAACGTTCTTTTGCTTTCCAGGTGTGCATGCACCCCCATAATGTGCTTTCAGATGTAGTAAACTACACCTTATGGCTAATGGAGTGCTCCCATGCCTCAGGCTGCTGCCATGCTACCATGTTCTTCTCCATTTGCTTCTCCTTCCGTGCTGTCCTGGAGCTCTTTGACAGGCATGATGGCCTTCGACGTCTGGTTAACCTGGTAAGGCTTATAATTTTATGTATTTAACAGGGTTTTAGTGTCAGGCTTTGCACCTTTTATAGTGCAACTGTGGAGAATTCTGTTCTTTTGTTTAGTTTTGTTTGGGGTTTTTTTCCTTCTCAGTACCCAAGAGATGGAGAGGTGGGCTGAGTTTTCAAGTGACATACACATGGATCACTTTATTTTTATTATTTTTCTTCCTATTATTATGACTATTGTCCAGAGACTTGCTACCCTTTGAGAATTTTCTGCTGCAGCTTCTGATTTAAGCAGTACTTACTCAAGCAGTGGTGTCTTAATGGTAGTTCAGATTTTCTTACCATTTCACAAACATGTGCAGTACTGTTGTGCACCCTTTTGGATGCAGATAAATCCAGCCTTGTTCCAGGAGACATAAAACTGTGTGCGTGCTGTGGTAGTCACAGTACCTTATAAGCACAAATTATATTGGTTATGTAGAAAAGCTGGTATGTCTGCATGGTATTGTGCAGTCCTTAATAGTTTGGGTTGTATTTAACTCAGGGACTTCAGCACTGCAGGCTGTAAGCATGCTATGTATGATGTCATATCATGCCTAATAGTATTAGGCACAACACTGCCTCCAGATAGACACTAATGTAACTTCTGGATTTTGTTCTTCAGAGATAGATGGTGAGGGGGGAACAGTTCTTTTCAGACTTACTGTTTACTTGTGCAGACAGCTTTTGTCAGCTCTTGGAAGGTGTGCTTTTATGTCTTGTATAGCAAAGTAAGTTCGGGTTTAATACAAGTGAAGCTGAGGATTGTAGGTGCTTTTTTTTTTTTTTTTCCTTGAAGAGTGAGATGATGAAACTTACTTCCCTTCCCCTCTCCCCCAACCTCTATCTAAAGATAAGCACTCTTGAGATCTTAAACCTGGAAGACCAAGGAGCCCTCTTGAGTGATGATGAGATCTTTGCTAGTCGCCAGACTGGGAAACACACCTGCATGGCCTTGCGTAGATACTTTGAGGCTCACCTTGCTATCAAACTCGAACAGGTGAAGCAGTCACTCCAGCGCACTGAGGGCGGCATTCTGGTCCATCCGCAGCCCCCCTACAAGGTGAGTAGCTTGTTGCAAGCTTTTAACATGGTTGTTGAATTTTTTGAGCAAATCCAATCAGCAGGAATATGTGGTTGTCCTATGAAGCCAGTGGAATAACTAGGCAGTGTGCAATTTATAGGGATAGAAATTTTTTTTTCCTGCCTTGTGGAATGACACTGCAAGAGAAAATTATGGAAGAGCCTTTGAGGTTCATCTGAACTATATTTGACTAAGGTTCCTACTCACCTGCTGTGGTTCCCTTTCCATCTCTTAAATTTTTAAGTTAAAGGTAGGTCATTTCCAATACTTGTAGTTTTTTCTACACTTTTAATCTCTGAAGGGACAAAATCTGTGTGTACAAAAAAAAGTGCATAATGTTGAAAAACTTGAAATAAGTTTGATTTGATAATGAGAACTGAAATGTGCCTTTTGGACACCATAGTTTTTAGGAATGACCTGGGGGATTCTTGTGTTGGCCATTATTTTTTTTTTTCCCTAATTTCTTCCTGCAAAATGATTATTAGTTTTTATGTTGTTGTTGTTTTTATTTTTTAAACTGAATTTTATGGCTGCTTGTTTTGAGGGAGTACAGTCATCTGCAGTTTCTAGTTTAGTTTATGATGGTTTTATAGAAGAGCTGAAATAAGAAAGCCTAAGGGCTTTTTTTTGTTTCTGCAAAAATTGCTTATTTTCAGTAACTAAAGAAATGTGTCTACGATGTTGCCACCTGTTGTAATTAAAAAAAAATTGAAAGGCAAGCTTGTTGGGTAGTTCCTTTCAGTTTGTTTTGTAGATAGAAACTGTAATTGATTTTTTTCTGCAATCTATTTAAATATTTTAGCAGAAATTTATTTTGAATGATAAGTCTACTAAGTACTATCATAAGTAGCTTAAAAGCAGAGTAGAATTTTAATTTAATGTAACATTCCTTCTTTTTAAATTAGTGTAAGCCTTCTAGGACTTCGAATAAACTTAAAGGATATTATTCTTAAGCTTATTATTGTATATTATAGTGACAGTTGCTGTATTCTTTTACAATTGGGGAATAAATCAGAAAGTAAATGCTTAATCTGCAAGACACAGTGGTAATCTACTCTTTGTGGACACAGTTTTCAGTTAAATCCCAGCAGTGGGGGATTTGATGTGCAGGTTTGTAACCCTTGTGATCTTTTTCTAATACTTTCAACTCACTCTGCTGCAGGCCTGTTCGTATACTCATGAGCAGATTGTAGAGATGATGGAGTTCCTTATTGAATATGGTCCAGCACAGCTCTACTGGGAGCCAGCAGAGGTTTTTCTCAAATTGTCTTGTGTCCAACTCATGCTTCAGCTCATTTCAATAGCATGCAACTGGAAGACGTACTATGCAAGGTGAGCTGCTTGCTGTAGTACTATATTGTAGTACAGTATGTTGTCACTCTTGGGCAGGGCATTACATTTCTAGATTTTTCTACCTCTCTGATAGACAGGCACATGCTGATTAGTGCTGTTAGGGCCTGTACTGTGGTTCCACAGTGCCTATGAAACGTAATACCCTGGAAAGCAGGACTAAAATTTTGTGCTAGAATGCTGAAATGAGATTTCTGAAAGGCCAAAATGCCTAAGACCTTTGATTTCTGAGAAATCAGCATCATAGAGGAGCTTAATCACAATTATGGGCCCCTTTCTATCTGTCTTGAAATTTGTTTACCTTTTTAAGAGAGAGGCTGGAAAACCTTCAAAATAGAGTGTGAAATGAAGACATCTAAACACTGGAAAGAGGTGGAACGTCTGTTTGGATGTATTAAGTTTAGCTGGCTCAGAAGAGGACGCCGTTTATCACTTTATTGATCTGTTGGTATTTGATGTTTACTAAGCAGATATAACTGCAGAGGAGTTGTGTGAATATGTGACAAGCTGGCATTTGAGAGAGGGGGAAAAACCTGAAGATTGTTACTGTGAATTGCTTAGGTTCATGTCTCTGGGTGATGTACCACCAGCTGTTAAACCCAACATGTTGGTAGAGGGGCTCACCATGATATTCTGTTATCCTTCTGTGGCACCTCTTCTGCCTACCTCACAAAAAATGCTCATCATCCTTACAAAAGAAAGGGAGCTGCCACCAGGGTCTGATAGAATACTATTAGAATCCTTAGGAGGATGGCTGCAAAATTCCAGCCTCTGTTGATCCTAATGACCATCTGCTCCTCAGAGTGTAGCTGTAGTCCTCTCTGGAGATATGTTTGCTGGTAAGTCACTGTCTGCTATAACTAGTTGTCATCAGTGGCATTCTTGTCACCAGGACTCCCTCCTCCTTATTTCTGCTGCCTGCAGGAGCTCCTTGCTGAACTTAACCTGAAAGCCTTTGACATCTGTTTTGCCTCTGCAATCCCCTACCTCCCTCTCTCAGGTTGCACTCTCCTGGGTAGTTTTTGTTCTCCTGTTTCTTACTCTCTGCAGATGTTTCCTAATTGCTACCTGGATTAATTCTTACCTTTCCATACAGGCTTTCAAATCTTCCCCCCCCCTTCTCTTGCATTGAATAGAATAGAATAGAATAGAATAGAATAGAATAGAATAGAATAGAATAGAATAGAATAGAATAGAATAGAATAGA
>JANIJG010024365.1:0-32386 GCA_024611175.1 Megaceryle torquata | reverse complement strand
AAAGCAATCCTTGTTTTCAATATTTCTGTCTCCCTGTGTCACAACACTTCCCAACAGTCAATCTCTGTAATTACAGGCGAATCACTGGGCATCATTAAAAAGTCTGGCACCATTTTATTTTAAAATGTAAGGAAATATAAATGGCCATTGCCTGTATATATACATCAGTACACCAACATTGTCTAAGAGCTCACAGCTTCTCACATTTAACACCGTTGAGCACCGTGTAACACACAATTTAACACCTTCATGACGTCAAAACTGTAGATGTTAGTGATATCTGCATCCACTGATAGCATCAAAACACTCAGAAAGAAATAAAATATATATATGTCTTTGAACTATGGCAATGGTAAAATGCCTGACAAAACCCCAGCCTGAACATATGTAAACTGCTAACTTTGAAGAAAGGAACAACCTAAGAAGCTTCTCCTGTTTGTCACTGAGCAGGAATAAGTAAGCACAGTGATCAGTTTCCTGTAAAAAGTGCCCAGGAGTAGGTGGTCACCAGAGGGGCATTTAAAAAATATTTAGCCCTGTGAGATAATGAGAGGAGGGGAAGTGAGAAGAAGGAGAAGGGGATAGAGGTGTCCTCTGAGACCTTTCTGTTCCTTGAGTTCAGGTGAGTGGAAAAACTTGTGTGTAGTGGGGGCAGGAGGGGAGTGGAAAGGGATTGCCCATAAGCTATTTTCTGAGGAAGCTTTGGAGTTCAGGATTTCTGTCAGGTGCCTTTGACAAGAGTCAGGACTCACTGAATGGATAAAAGGGGAGAGAAGAAAAAAGCAAGACTGAGGCAATTTGAGATACTATCCAGTGCTATATATCACTCAAAGGACATCTTTAATTTAAGCAATGGTTCTCCAGAGAGTATTAACCTTTCTACCCTGCCTACACCCATGCTGAGCAGTAACTGCCTTTTCTTGTTTGTTTTTGCTTTTTTTTTTCTTAAAAATACCTTACCAGATCCAGTGCCCAATGATTAATCTTCTCTCTGAAGGAGATGTATCCCAGAAGTTACCTGATTGGAATCATGCTAATCTACCTGCTCTGCCCCCAGTAAAGGAGGTAAATATAGATTGTAAATGGGACTGATAGGAAAAAGGCAGGGGGGTGGGAGAATGGCAAGGCAGCAGCAAGAGGCAGCTTGGCTGCCAGCAGAATGGCTGAAAATTCTGTAGTTAGCCAGCCAAAATGAGTCTGAAGGAAGCTGGGTGTGTGTGGATCAAATACTCTGCCAGTGTGAATGTCACAAGTGTGCTGACATCGGTAAATCTGTGGCCATTTATTTCAGCAGGGAAGTTAGAAATGCTGTCACATTAATTATAGCTGGTACCTTAGGTTCCTATCCATACCCAGGAATGACCCGTGGTTTATATTCTCTTATGCTCTTCTCTGTTTTCTGACCTGACTTTTGTAATGTCTCCTGAAATACTTGATGGCTTGATACAGTGCATTTGGCATCCATGGCTTGGAGATAATTAGAAAAAAACCCCCTCTCATTCAATATTTGAGTAACTGAATTAGAATAAACTGTGCTTTTTATTATTATTATTATTACTGGCATTTTACATTTAACTGTTCAGTTAAGCTGTAAAAAAAAAAAAAAAAAGAGAAAAACAAAACCCTTCATATGTTGAAGCTTGATAAAACACTTTTTGCCACTGAAATTCTGGTTGACATACAGAAAGACTGTATTGTTGACATGTTACTGGTGCTATAGCATCAGAATCTGGTAGGTGGTGCCATCTATTTTATGTGCATAATGCATCAGTGAACAACATGAAGCCCTGGACCAGGGTGCCAGAGAGATTGTGGAGGAGTCCTCTGGAGAGATTCCAAACCCACCTGGATAATGCAATCCTGGGCACCCTGCTCTGGGTGAGACTGCTGGAGCAGGGGGGGGTGGACCAAATGATCTCCAGAGGTCCTTTCCAATCCCGTCCACATCAGTGATTTTGTGATTAAAGTGTGTATTATGAGTATGATTATAGTATGTATTATGTATCAGAGTTAAGTATTAATAAAGAACTGGCTTGACAGCTGCATCCAAAGAGTGGATGTCATTGGGTCTATGCCTAAGTGGAGGCCAGTGACAAGTGGAGTCCCTCAAGGATCAGTACTGGGATCAGTCTTGTTTAACATCTTTGTCAGTGACATGGACAGTGGCATTCAGTGTACCCTCAGCAAGTTTGCTGATGACACCAGGCTGTGTGGGGAGGCTGACACTCTGGAGGGAAGGGATGCCATCCAGAGGGACCTTGATAGGCTGGAGAGGTGGGCCCATGACAACCTCATGAAGTTCAGCAAGACCAAGTGCAAGGTCTTCCATCTGGGTTGGGGTAATCCCAAGCACCAATATAGGCTGGGCAGTGACTGGCTTGAGAGCAGCCCTGAAGAAAAGGGCTTGTGGGTACTGGTGGATGGGAAGCTCAACATGAGCTGTGAGGGTGCACTTGGAGCCCAGAAAGCCAATCGTATCCTGGGCTGCATCAAGAGAAGAATGGCCAGCAGGTTGAGGGAGGTGATTCTCCCCCTCTACTCCACTCTTGTGAGATCCCACCTGGAGTACTGCATCCAGTTCTGGAGCCCCTATTGCAAGAAGGATATGGATGTGCTGGAACATGTCCAGAGGAGGGCCACAAGGATGATCAGTGGGCTGGAGCACCTCTCCTATGAAGACAGACTGAGAGAGTTGGAGTTCTTCAATCTGGAAAAGAGAAGGCTTCCAGTATCATAAGGGGTCCTACAAGAAAGCTGGTGAGGCACTTTTTAGGATGTCAGGTAGTGGTAGGACTAGAGGGAATAGATTAAAACTAGAGATGGGTCAATTCAGATTGGATGTTAGGAAGAAGTTCTTCACCATGAGGGTGGTGAGACACTTAAACAGGTTGCCCAGAGAGGTGGTAGAAGCCCCATACCTGGGAGTCTTTAAGGCCAGGCTGGATGGTGCTCTGTGCAACCTGATCTAGTGGGAGATGTCCCTGCCCATGGCAGGGGGGTTGGAACTACATGATCTTTAAGGTCCCTTCCAACCCTGATGATTCTATGGTTCTAAAGTCAACCCACACCCTTATCAACAAATGTCTAGGCTGTTGCTTAAGAACAGGACTATACACTTTCTTCGTGGTTTCTAGTAACTTCAAAGCCAAGGATATCTGGAATCAGAAATAGTGTATTTGATAGCATTTGACAGAAGTAATATTATTTGATAGTACTATCTGGATTCTTTTTCATGAATCTGTACAGTTGCTTATGAACTTGGGTATACTTTAAACATCCAAAGCATCCTAGGTCAGGCATTTGTACTGACATTAATACCTACTATGAGTTATCTTCTGTGAAGTCTGGCTGGGTGACATGTTAGAATGAATTCAGAGAATAGCACCTTGATCACTGAATCTCCTTTGGCTTGTAGGTTTGACAACACAAGTGTGTGACACCAGAGCAGTTCTTCCCCCAGGGATGACTTACAGGTCCAGCAGTAAGCATCTTTGTGTGTTACAACAATTACAAGTAACAGTTGCAGTTGTTTCCAGTATTTGAAAGAATCTATACTCTACATCTTGATCTTCATAGCCATCCCTTTTCAGTGTTAAAAATCATAAAGTCATAGAATTGTTTAGGTTAGAAAAGGCCTTTAAGATCATCAACTCCAACTGTTAACCAGCACTTCCAGGTCATCACTAAACCATGTCCTGCACATCTCCATAGCTTTAAAACTCTGCAGGGATAGGGACTCCACTATTGCCCAGGGCAGCATATTCCAGGTCTTAACAACCCTCTTGAGAAAGACATCTTTCCTAATGTCCTACCTAAACCTCCCTTGGTGCAACTTGAGGCCATTTCCTTTCATCCTATTGTTCCTTTTGAGTAGAGCTCGACCCCACCTGGCTCAAAGCTCCTTTCAGGGAGTTGTCAACAGTGAGAAGGCCTCCCCTGAGCCAGCTTTTCTCCTGACTGAACAACCCTCAGATGCTTCTCATGAAGGTCTAGACCCTTCAGCAGCTTCACTGCCCTTTTTTTGTGAAAAAAAAAGTGAAAAAGAATCTAGAAAATACATGAATCATTATGTTTGAGATTATAATATGGGTGATATGTTGAAATTAATTAATCCAGATGGCATCAGAATTTACAGTCTGTGGTAATTTATCTAAAGCATGTTAAGAACTAGTGTCTGAATAAAAATGGCTTGATCTATTTTGTAGCAGCTACAGTTCCTTCTGACTTTGTGTAATAGATAAACTCAGACACTTCACTTCAGAAAATGTGGTCCCCAAGATTTTTTTAATGGGCTCCATCACAAAGTCTTTTCTATATGACAAATAGGGCTGCAAGAGCTCTGCTAGTTTGCAGACAAGCCACAGATGAAAAACACTGACAGCCACTACCCAGAAAAGAACCAGCTCAATAGTTTACTGTGGGTCACCCATTTTGAATGTTGTAAAGTTCTATCCAAAGCTGTCACCTTCACAGATTGAGTGACCTCTTGCGATAGTAAAGGTTGTGAAATAAAGAAACATATCTTACAGCTTATTAATCTTTAGACAAATGGTCAGAAGGATTTCTGACTGCTGTTTGCAGGCACCAAAAAGTATGAGACAAAACACTTCTGTGAAAGTTTGTGGGGAAAATAAATCAGCATTTTGGAAAAAAAAAAAAAAAGTCTTTGCATCTTCTTTCTGGGATGGAGTGACTTTGATCTTTAAATACTTACAAATGAATCCAAATAGAGTTTGGGGCTTTCTGAAGTTTGCATAAGTGATTTGCATTTCAAAAGGCCCTGCAGTAAACAGCAGTTAAGGTCCCAAAAGTCTTCTAAGAAGATGATTAACTTGAGAAATCCTTTGTTAATAATTACTGCAGCTGACTCCAGGGTGAAATTACATATGGTGGTGGGGGAAATCATGTATCCTTATGCACTGGATTCTGGACTTTGAAATCAGTTTCTTTTAAATCACAATTAAGTATGTGACAGAACATTAGCATTTACATTTGAGTTCATAGGAATAAAGAAACCATATAAAGAACGTTTAACAGAGTTAAAAATGGAGTTTGCTTTTCTATGAGCTCTGTAGAGAAGAACTGATAAACAAGAGAATTTTTTTTTTATGCCATCAACATACTGTGGGTCAAAATTCTTCTTAAACACTATGAAACAAGATCAAAATCTGACATGATCATCTAAGTGTGAGTAGAGAAACATTATATAGGTAGATATAGCTTGACTACATGAAAAAGCATCTCTGTAGAATGGAGTTGGCATTAAAAAAGTAAAAATAAGTGAAGGCAGAACACAGTTAAGCACCATTCAGCAATACTGCACCCAAAGGAGGATCAGTCCTTTCCATGTGGTGAGGCCTTCCCTAGGATCATGCAGATGGGGTGGGACTGCTGAATGTCATCTAGTCCCCATCCTTCATTCAAAGCAGTTCCTGGTCAAGTTTTCGATAACTGCAAGGGTGGTGATTTGAATATCTGCAAGAATGGAGCTGGGCAACCTGTGGCAGTGGTTGACCACTCACACAATGGGGAAAAAAATAATCCTTCTATCTGCAAAACATCTTGTGCTGCAACTTGTCTGTGGTGCCTCTTGTCCTAGCACTGTGGAAATCTGAGGAAGGTCTCTCTCTGTCTTCACTAATTTTTCCATCAGATAGTGGAAAACAGGTGTAAGATCTGCCTTTTTTCCAGGTTGAATTTGTTCTCTCAGCCTCTCCTCATGTGCGGCCTAGTCATCTGGATGGCATCTCAGAGCCTGGAGTGCACCAAGTCCTGCAGCTCCTTCCCCAAAGGAAGTAGGGATAGCTACATGCTACTTGACAGCTGTGTTTGAGCCCAGCCGCTCAGCACTTGCTAAGCAATGTTGTGGGTATTTTTGTTGACAAGGTGGATCAGGACTGTGACAGAAGCAGACTGGGTCTTCTGTCTCACTTCTTACTTTATCAAACTTCCTGAGGTATCAACACAAGATGTTAACCTCTTCAGTTGATA
Source organism: Megaceryle torquata (assembly GCA_024611175.1). Taxonomy (NCBI): domain Eukaryota; kingdom Metazoa; phylum Chordata; class Aves; order Coraciiformes; family Cerylidae; genus Megaceryle; species Megaceryle torquata. The sequence continues at coordinate 26,395 of JANIJG010024365.1, read as the reverse complement.
TGAATCATTATGAAGCCTCTAAAATCACTTCTATGCTATTCATTATTTCAGCCAAGGTTCTGATCCATCTTTCCTTTCCCACTGGAGCAGTAACAGCTCCAGGCCAAACTGTGTCACATGTACCTCACCGTCTGATGAAACTGGGGGAAAAAAACTCTGCTTTTCTCATTTTTCATGTTGCCTTCTATTCCATAAAGCCACACTTCTCCATTACTATAAAAAAGTACTGGAGAAAGAGATGCTTTTGTTCTGGATTAGGCACCTAAAAATTAATTGTTAAGATAATAAATGAGCATATTGCATGGATTAGCATATGCACCACTGTTCTAGAGGGATAAAGAAGGCTGCATAATTGAAGTTGGGTGGGCTACTCAAGGGATTTCAGGAGGTCATTTTGTTTATCCATCTCTTCTACACAACGATCAACTCTTCCTAAATTTTTCTGTCAGAAGGTTAAATTTCTGGAGTAGGAGACAAATGCTAGGTCTTCTTTTGATGCTGGAGGGAAAAAAAAAAAAAAGAATAAAAAATACCAAGAGCTGATACTTCCCCAAATTTTCAAATCAAATGTCCTTAACAAAACATCGAAAGACTATTCTGGTGGCATTGGTGTTGATGACAACCATGTTGGATGCATGATTTCTATCAGCAGGAGCTATAGACTTTTTTCAACACAAAATGGGAAAGCTGCCTCATGAAACTGCTAGATAAAGATACTGTGTCTTCTGAAAAGTCCTGGCTTCTCATTTGTCGTATAAGATGAATTACTGGATCTGTTATGTACCAAACCCCAGAAATTGTGGGTGTCCTTAAACCAGACTCTCTTGTTCCCTTTCACAGTTGATTCTAAGACATGTAATTTAGAAGAAAGATGATGAAATAGCTTTATGACTTCTATTAACCAGTCATTAATATACATAAATGCCTTATTTAGGTGCAACTAATGCTACTGTAAATTCCACTCTTTATTTCCTCATTGGGCTCCCCCTTCTTCTTCAACATTCTCCTTCTCCCTATCATAGCCCTCTATTTCCTTTCTACTTTCCCATGTATCAGGAAGATATCTGTTCACGGTAATAAACAAACCAGATGGTTGGACTGGAAGATCTCTAAAGATCATCTAAATTATCTCAAATGATATTTAAAGGTCCCTTCCAACCCAAACCATTTTATGATTCTGTGATTCCTGTGTCCATGCTAAATCAGACACTGCTTTCTCCCCTATCCTTTTCCTAAACTCTGGAATTCCTATGATTTCCTTGTTGAGTGAGGAAGACTTGCTTGGCCTCACATGGCCACCATGACTTTTGTAGTGAAGAAGTACTGCATAATTTATCTTCCAGTGGTGCAGGTTTTATCAGCAGCAGTGCTTCATCAAAGGAAACTGCTGTCTGTAGAGCTGTCAGACTCCAGAATGTTATATTTTTTTCCCTTTTAGACTTGATGCAATCCTTGGGTTTGTGCTTATAGTAGAAGGGTTTTTCTGAAATGGCAGAATACATTTTACACAGGGAACTTCTATCTCTGGGAATCCATACAGAAGTCTAAGTAGAACTCTTTTTTTTTTTTGGGGTGGAATATTAAAAACAAACAAACAAACAAACAACAAAAAAACCCCAACAACCAAACCAAAACCACACAACTAAAAGACTGTAGACTTTCAGTTCTATTTAAATGACACAGTCTAAGCTGGCTGTACGCTATTCAGCCCCAGTACTGTAACACACAGTTAATAGCTTTAAAAGAGAAAATATCCCTAACCTCCTTTGCCTGTGATGAACTTTCTCCCTGTAATAAAATTTGAAAGAAATCAAATCCTCCTCTAGCCATACTGTCTGCTCAGTGCTGAAGGAAAGTTTCCATTTACAGGGTTTTGAACTTAGTTTTTCTACAGGTTTTCCTTAAAAATACATTTGTCGTGCCAAGCTGGAAAGCTTGCATATTGTTCCAAAATAAATAAATACGTGTTAAGTATGAAGCGATAAATCTTCTGATAAGTTTTCTGCCTTCTTGGTCATTATCTTAAAACTGCTGAAGTTATTGATATCGTCAATTTTTGGTTCATTTCTGATGTTTGATAATTTATTTCCTGTTATATTTACAGCTTTTTCACATTCAGTGTCTTGCATTTTGAGTTCCTGGTTTCCATCAAAATGAAGGGAATAAGGTGACTGATCCCTTAAATATCAGTTTGTACACTTGGCCCCATTTCCACTGAGGACAGCAGTCAGTCTTCTAGGATCTTTCTTGTACCACTTTGGTTCACATTGCAAGTTTTAATAGTCATCATCATGTTAATTAAAATATTTATCAGTACCACAATAAAAATAACATAATTGCATTCAATTCTAAATTAAAACACATTGATCTTGCTGGATGTCCCTTAGCAAAGCTGGAGAGAAAGAATTGTTCCTCAGATAAGATGTTTAATGTGCGAAGTGAGTGATGCAGTTTCTTCACTTCTCAGTTCTGCCTGTTTCAGGATTTATGCCCTATATAATCCTATCCTACATTATATTTTTCTAATTTTATTTGTTAACTTTTCTTTCCATTAGAATTATTTCCCTTGCATTTAAAAATAAATTTGAAAACATAAATATGATTAAACAAAACAAACCAATTTTTTTCTTTCAAAATATCTTGATGCCCACATGCATTCTTCCTATGTAGGGAAAAGGTGTATGTGTGTATGTGTTTGTGTGTATGCAGCATTATTATAAGTAAAGTTCATACTTTCCTTTCAAAGTCATGTAAATCTGGTACTGAGGGACATGGTTTAGTAGTGACCTGGCAGTGCTGGATTAACGGTTGGACTTGATCATCTTAAAAGTCTTCAAACCAGAACAATTCTATGATTCTATACTTCTAAATGACAAAGCCCCTAGAAGCTACCAGAAGTAGCTAAACCAATTATGATTTAAAAACCAATGTAATCAGAAGAACAAATATAAATAAATAGAGAAATCAATTCCACAAACAACTGATGGAGGGCAAATAAAATTTTAAAAACAAAGGAAAAAAAATCACACAATAGAAGAAGCCATGGGCTAGATATACTGGATTTCTCTATACAAGTTGTTTTATTGGCACTTTAGAGTCCATTTGGAGACACACTCTTGTTTTGCCTGTATGCTTCCCAAAGGATAAAGAAGTTTCATGACAGGATTTTTTTAATTCCTCTTTGAGCTATTACGTGTTTGTTACATACACTTGTTTTGTTCTACTTGCAGTTTTAACAGAATGAGTGTAAGCATGTGTCTTCTTCCCGTAAGGTGAGTTCACACCAGCCAGCCTATTGTGTTTTTCCCTTTCTCTTTTGCCCAACCAAGAGGTTGTTATGTGTGCATCCTTCTTTTACAGGAAGTTTGGTCATTTCTCTGTGAATTCTCTGAGACAACAAGTGTTTCTGAAAGATAGTAGCTAAGCAGTTCACATTGTCAGCACACACATCAGTGTGTGCTCTCAGGTCTACCAGGTTTCCTTTTGGAGATCAGCTATTGCCTAAGCAATAGTTCCCAGCTGAAATAACTACTGCTTAGTGTAGCAATGCGTTCTGCTCTATTAAGTTAGCCATCTGCTCTACCTTCCAAGTCTGGTTGTCCTTCCATAGTGAATTATTTAACCTCATGTAAACTATTTAACAGAATCCCTTTGACTACCAGAGGCATCGCTGAATTGTTAGGGATACATTCAAAGAAATATGATGTTCCCCAGGAAAGGTGCCATTTCTGTGATGGTGCATATTTCAGATTCACCCAAGAGACTCATCATAACCAAAAAGAGGTCATGAAGTTCCTGTGGATTTGTGGCCAACTTCTTAGAAGCAAGAAATTGTCCTGTTTGCTGCAGGTTGTGTTGCTGTGCTCTCCTGGATTCTCACATGAACCCACAGCCAGACAAGTACATTAACAACTGTTTGTTCTTTGCAAATACAGCTGGGTAGTGTTTACATGGTTTAGATGGTTCCAGACCATTGAAATCTTTCATGCCATGAAGCACACTAGTGTCTGGATTTCTCAGATGCTAATTTTCTTCCGCTTTCATGTGATTGTCCTGAAAACCAAGTGTCCCTGCAGATTAAGTCTAAATTTGTTAAATTATGTTGGCTGTGGTATTACAAAAGTATCTTGTCAAATCACTTTTGCCTTTCTAATTTTGCAATTTGCAAAAATACTGGATAATGAACTGGTTGGATGGCCATATCCAGATGGTAGTGGTCAACTCCTCAATGTCCAAATGGAGGTCAGTGACAAGTGTATGACCTCACAGGTTCATACTAGCAGCAGTACTCTTTAATATCTTCATCAGTGACATCAAAAGTAGCATCAAATGCACTCTCAGCAAGTTTGCAGATGACATAAAGCTGAGCAGTGAGGGTGACACATCTGAGGGAAAAGATACATCCAGAGTGACCTGGACAAGTGTGAGAAGTGGGCCCATGTGAACTTGCTGAGGTTCAACAAGGCCAAGTGCAAGGTCCTGCACCTGGGTTGGGGCAAGCCCCTGTATCAGCAAAGGCTGGGGCCTGAAGTGGTTGAGTGCAGCCCTGTGGAGACGGACTCGGGGGTGCTGGGGAGTAAAAAGTTGGACATGAGTCAGCACCTTGCACTTGCAGCTGGGAAACCAATGGCACCCTGGGCTGCATCCCCAGCAGTGTAGGCAGCAGATTGAGGGACACAGATTCTTCCCCTCTGCTCCTTCTGCAGGGGGGCCTCCTCAGAGTAGGAAAAAAGAATCACCTGCCTTGACTGTTGAGCATATCATCTACTTAAGTATCACAGCAAGACATCTTTAATTGTGAAGCATCACAAGCTTTTCTAATATACTGAAATATATTCTCATTTTACAGCCTGGAACACTGTGCTTTTTTTTTATGTAATAAGATAAATAGGCTGTAATCCACTAAATAAGACTCCAAATATTATTTATCATCTTATGTCATAATAGATATATTGCTAGTGACCACCTATGAGAAACTTTGAGCTTATGCAGCAAAAATAAGGGAAAGCATAATAAATTTAGCTGTAGGGCTTTCTTCATTCTGGAAAGGGATAATCTACAGTAATTGGTTTTGTATTTAAAAAAGGTTTCCCTCAGGTATCTGGCTATGTAATGACTGGTATCAAAAGGTATTCATGCACCTTTCTCTGAAACATCTGTTCAGCTACTGGCAGAATCAAGAAAGTACCTTAATTCAATAATAAGGTAATTTAATTGGGCTTTATTGCTGTTTCTTATAATCAGCCTTTTCTAAAATTAGCATTAGTATCTAGCTAAGCCTGTCAATTTAACGTGAAAATGCTTTAGAGGAAGGCAACATGTTGTTCTAGAGTGATTTACTTCACTTTAAAATATTCCCTGGATTACCTAGGACTCTGTAATTTGCCCAACTAGAATGTTCCTGGTGGACTCAGGAGTCCAAAACATAGCTAAAAAGTGTGGCAAGCACATGTTGATAAAATTAGCGTAGTTTCACATTTTAGTCTCAAAGCTGCTATATAACAGGTTATTTAGGCAAAGGGCCGCTCCCAAACATCCCCCAACATAGGTGTGCCTCATGGTAATCAAGAGATGCTCAAGAAGTAGAGAAATCAGTGTCTGAAATCAGATTTTTTTAACACATAATGACATCAGATCATATATCCATGCAAAGAGGTTCTGCACCCGTTTAGACAGTCTGTGATGGCGTCCATTCTGCTGAGACATCGTAATGGTAATTACGGTAGAAATACCTGTACAGGCTGTCTCACCAGAGCACTCGAAGTTCTACATGCAATTACGTTAGATTTCCACCAGATGGTAGTATACTACACCATCGCTACAGCACATTAACGTTTTCATTGCATCTCATAACCTTACATCCTGTCTGGACCAAAAGGCATCTGAATTCTACCTCATTTTTCATTTCTGAATTACAAACGGCAAATTCCTTGATGGAGAAAAGAAAAAAAAAAATTAAAAAAAAAATTTTTGAATGCCTAACTAATCCAGAAAGTTTCACCAGAGATTCAAGCTGCACTTGATCATGAGCTCAGGAACTTGGAAGGGACACATAAAGATCAAGAAGTCCAACTCCCTGCTCCTCACAGGACCACCTAAAACTAAACCATGTGACTAAGAGCATCGTCCGGATTCCCCTTGAGCTCAGACAGGCTTAGTGCAATGACCACAGTCCCTGGCTCTGCACCAAAGAAAAAGGGACCCAGAGGGACATTGATGATGGTCCACGCAGGCCAGTGGGGTCCAAGGAAGCAGGATACCCAGGCAAAGCCTCACCCCTGGGGCAGGGATTGAGATAAAGACAGTTTAACGGGTAAAACTAAGGATGCACACACAAGCAAAACAAAACAAGGAATTCATTCAACACTTCCCATTGCAGGCAGGTGTTCAGACCCCTCCAGGAAAGCTCCATCATGCGTAATGGTGACTTGGGAAGACAAACACCATCACCCCATATGCCTCCCTTTTTCTCTTCCTTCCCCCGATTTATATGCTGAGCATAACATAATATGGTCTAGAATATCCCTTTGGACAGTTGGGGTCAGCTGTCCTGGCTGTGCCCCTCCCAGCTCCTTGTGCACCCCCTGACTGCTCACTGGTGGGCTGGGATGAGGAGCAGAAAAGACCTTGACTCTGTGTAAGTACTGCTCATCAGTCACCAAAACATCCCTCTGTTATCAACACTGTTTCCAGAACAAATCCAAACACAGCCCCCCACCAGCTAACTGGGAAGAAAATTAATCTGCCCTGGCCAAAACCAGCACACTGAGGTTTTGATGCACCTTAATGGTTAAATGGGCTTTTTAATTGCTTACTTTGTGAAAAAGATGCTTGCTTTGCTTTTTTTTTTTTTTTTTTTTTCCTATCTCACCAAGAGTCCTATCCTCAACTTAAGTTGCAGACTATCAATTTTCTGCTGTCATTTACAGTACAAACAAGCAGAAAACTTGTGACTTTCATGCTTTTCCATGAGACAGCATGAAAAAGGTTCAGCGAAACATTCCAGCTTTTTGAATACAGTTCTGATACAATAAAGACAAGCATCTGTCATAGATACCAGGGTAAATGTATTTACATTTTGTTAGCAGTTAACTGGGAAATAAAACTTTAGCTTTGAGTTCATGGCATTGACTTTTACACTGAAAAAACAACTGTCCAATGTTCTTTTTTATAGTAACAGCTGGGATATGATTTGACACGTGCTCCACATGTGAAGAAATAAAGAGGAAAAAGCCAAAGCAGAATAGGGGGTTCTAAAGATGATGAAACAACCTGCTGCTGATATCAGCACAGGTCCTCAGGAAGCTGACAAAGCTGTCTCCCCACCTCTGCCAGTGCTAACCCAGACTGGTTGCTGGTTTAGAGCTTTCACATGAAAGCAGTGTCTTCCTTTGTATAACATCTCCTCACATGTCCCCTTCTCCTTTGATCTTCTGCCTCTTTCTGTTACCTTATTTCTTGACCTACATTTATTGTCTTAGTATTCCAAAATGTGTAAATCTATTCTTTGTATGTGAAAATTATCTGTTTCCTTACAGCTCAAATAATTACTCCTGTCCTAAGACATCTGCTGATTCCCTTGCCAATCAACCCAATGTCATTCTTAATTTTCAGTTTTCACACTGAAATTTGGCCACTGTGGTAGAATGAAAATACCCTGCAGAGTGGTGGGTTTTTTCCCTGAATCACTCATCTCCACCAGTTCCTGAATTTCATGCATATTTTCATTTTAGAGCTTTTTACTTCAGATAATCTTTTGATCAAATTAGAAAAAAATAAAATAACATTTCCCCTCCATTTGCCACATGCTGCTAAACCCCCTCTATCCTAATTTTCAGAGCATGTTGAAGACTAGCAGTAAAATAAAATCTTCTTTCCTAGATTTTGGCCATTTCCTGAAGCTGCTCATTGCTCCAATCTGATTTTTGCAGTGTATAGTCAAATCCTCATCCCTTGGGTTGCACTACAACATGGAATCTGGTGTTGTGAACTTAGTAAGAAGCTCATGTCCAAACTGATCTCTGAAATAGTGCTTCTGTCTCTAGCACTAAAAATAACACTTCTGCTTGCTATTAAATGTGAAAAGCTCTGCTTCAGAAACTTATACCAGAAGTAACAGACCTTAGGAAAATAGAAACATAGAATCATTTTGGTTGGAAGAGACCTTCAAGACCATCGAGTCCAATTGGTAACCGATTACTTTCAGGGCACCACTAAACCATGTCCCTCAGCACCACATCTCCACAGCTTTGAAACCCCTTCAGGGATGGGGACTCCACCACTGCCCTGGGCAGCCTGGGTCAGGCTTTGACAACCCTTGAGGGGAAGAAATTTTTCCTAATGTCCAACCTAAACTTTCCTTGATGCAACTTCAGTCAGTTTCTACTTGTTACATGAGAAAACAGACCAACCCCCATCTCAGGGGCTGCCATGATCAGCCAGTTTCTCAAGGAGAATGCTGTGGGAAACGTGTCAAAGGCTTTACTGAAGTCCAGGTGGACAACAGCACAGACCTTCCCTCCTCCCCCTCCTCCACTGAGATGGTCATCTTGTCATTGGAGATCAGGTGTCATCAAGCAGGACCTGCCTTTCATGCACCAATGCTGATGGGGCCTGAGACATAACTAAATTAGATGGAAAATAAAAGTGAATGTCAAAAGGAGCAGAATGATAGATCTGGAGCTGTCAGAAATGGGAACAAATAGACTGGAATCAGGAAAACTGAGAGAGGAATATGCAGAGAGTGAGGATATGAGGGAAGTGGCAGGCACCTGAAGAGTCAATTGGTAGAAGGGTACTGCACCATGATAATGATTTGTAGGGGAAAAACCCACTTATCGCCAGCCTACCTCATTAATTATGAAGCTTCTGCAGTAACTGTCACTGAAAGATTTGCTCAGCTGGAATCAGAAAAGCAAGCAGAGTTTCATGACAATAAAGTAGAAAAAGGGACAATCTTGGATTTTTTAATGCATTCAGTAGACTTCAGAAGGGGAGACAGAGAGCTGGAGAGTGAAGGCAGTCCTTTTATGAGGTTGTCCACAGCACAGTGATGGCAGGTCCTATTGGTCATACCCAAGCTAACTCTAATCCAGCACAATCAGGTGGAGCCTACTGATGAAGGTTTATAGCTCCACATGAGCTGGGAGGCTCAGCAAAACACTGGGGTGTGTGGCCCACACCAGTATTGTCCTGAGCACTCATGATGTCATGCCCACAAAGGCCACAGGCAATACATTAAAGCAGGTGAATTCCTTCATCCTCATCATGAGTTTGAACATGTTACGGACTAGAAAGCTACAGAGGTAAAAGAGCTGGATTATAGAAGCAAACTGCAAAGTCTCTCAGCAGTTGTTGCTTGATGGTCCCCAGCTTTGGGGTCACATTGTTATTCAAAATCAGAGCAATGGCCAGACTTGTCTGCCTTTGGGAAAACAAAGGAGAAATGGGGAAGATATTTTCAGCTCACAAAATGTTTTCTTACTTTGTTGCATGAAAATTATTGTCACCTGTGAAAGAGGACTCCTTGCTTGTTCTTAAGATAGAGGAACTGCTTCTGGCTCAAGATCTTTTAAAGATTCATCGAGCATGAAGAATTTCTTGGGTAAATGCATTGTCAGCCTATATGGAGGCTTTCAATAAAATAGCATTTTCTTTTGCTTAATGAGGTGATGTAACCTGTTAATATTTGAGGTCACCAAGTCTTTGGTGCTTAGGCAATTTAGTTATCTAGCAAATGAGTATAAGGACTACAAATAATATCTCATTACAGAGTGATGAAAAATTCACAGTAATGCAAAACTAAATCTAAGATGTCATTATGAAAAGGTCCTATCAAGGGTAGTGGAAATGCCCTAGAAGCCATATCAACAAATATGTACTTTTGTTGTGTCTTCTCACACACCTGGCAGCAGCAGAAAGAAATGAAAGACCCTGCTAAAGAAATGGAGAAAGAGGAAGAGAAACGGTTCTTCCAAAGTAGTAACACAATATATATGGTGAGGCTTTATAAGCACAATGGGTGGGCAGGTGCCCAAGTCTGTTAAAGATTAATGACACATGCCTTGAAAACCAGCCCCAGAGTTACAGACTTTCTCCCTTTATTCTTATTATAAAACTGATACAAATGGGACATGAAACATCAGAGTACACAGGTCTCTGCATATAAATGATATAAATGGGAATGAATATCAGACTAATTTGCAAGACAGGGAAACTATAAAATGAACATTTTTCTCTTTTTTAACATCTTCCATTTCAGGACCATATAATTGGATAATGTAGAGCTTTTGAATCATCTATCTTAGCTTCATGAAGTATCTCAAATGAGCACATTGTCTCCTAATGAATGGTAGAACTTTCTGAAAAGGAGCAGCAGACAGAATTTTAACCTGAAAAACTGCTACATCATACCCAGTCTGCCCATCAGAGATGCAGGGCTGCCTGTCTAAGGGGAAGGCAGCACTGTACTTCAGTGCAATGCCTCCTGAATTCTTCAGCTTGTCAGAGTGTTTCAGCACACAATGTTATTATGAAACATTTTTTAATTTATTTATGTCACTTTCTTGCTAGTAACACAACTGTTTTGCATATCTAAGGTTAAATTTCATGACAGTCCTTCATTTAGCCAAAAGGGACTAACAACATGAGGGTATTTGATTTTTGGATCACATTGTAGGTTCCAGAGGCTCTGAGACTCTTCTATTTTCAGAAAAATGTAGGCACTTCCCCTACAAAAAACCTTGTTCTTTAAGGTAGTCTACATTAAGCTCCCCAAGAGCTGGAAGGCAGCCCAGGTCACTCTTTTGCAGAGAGCCAAAATATCTTTACACTCAATTTTAAAACCAGAGTCCTCTAATAATATCTGAGGACAGCAGCCGCCCTTTCTTTATTAGTGCAGGAAAAAAATCCATCAACTTCTTGATGAGCTTTAGGCAACACTCTATCTTGCTTTTAGATGACTGAGCACAGTCAATTATAGCTGGCAAATATACTGCAGATTTTCATCTGTAGAGCCAACTGTGCTCCCTAATTTGTTTTCTCCTTTTTGGTGGCATTACTTCTGTGTTCTGAAAACATTTGTGTTCGTCTGAGTTAGTGCATGAAGGAAGTCCTGAGGCCCAGGCTTTTAAAAACACACACAAAATATTGCACTTTGATATATTTCCCCTGTGTGTATCAACAAGTGAGCTCATCTAGGTAGGATAAATATGTCTGACATAAGAGAGACAGTACACATCACTATATGGGTTAGCACCATCATATATATTTATACATGTATATATATACCCTCCTTCATCCCTTGTTTGTACTTTAGATGTAACTGAAGGACAGAAAATGCCCATCTTAGGTTGAGGAGGAAGATCTGCAGCAGAACAAGCAATGGAGAAGTGAAACCAAGCTATGATGGTACCAGCTGCAGATCCACCTGTCTGCCAGACAAGTAGACAATTGGTAATAACAATTTTCTAGAAGACCAGAAGTTGGATGTATTTGGCAAGGTGTTGTCAGCAGCAGAGGGGACCTGCAGAGGGGCCTCTGTGAAAGGAGACCAAGGGCTGCTCCTTGACAGTCCCAGCTGGTTCCAGACAGCACCACAGCTGGACTTGATGATCTTAAAAGTCTCTTCCAGCATAAACAATTCCATGACTCTATGACTCTGTGAAGGTACTGTATTAGAGTCTGTATGTCCATTTAATCAATGGCCTCATTTCTGTCTGAATGACTAAGCATCACCAATTTCAGTTAAAGTAAGCAAAGTTCTGTGTGTGTGTACAATTCAACATTAAGCTTAGAGAAAAATGACTGGGCATTTATCATAATCTTGGCTGTTAACCTCCTTTTTATCCCTTCAGACATTCTTCTGGTGAACTGATCCAGTGATTACTCATCACTGCAGCAGGTGCTGCTTCTACTTGTAACAGTTAGAACAATTTTTTCTTACTGTAATCAAAGCTTGGGGAGTTTAGCCTGTGAAAACCACTTTGTAACAGGAGCAGACATGTATACCAGTGTTTTGTGAGCGAGGCAGGAAAGGGTACAGAAATTTGCTGAGTGTAGTTTCCCTCACAAGCACCTGTAACTACACTTCTGCCTAGAATTGCAGAAGGCAGAGAAGATTAAGGTGAAATATTTATTAATAAGCATTTAAAGACTTGCTCCAGTGTCACTGTCATTACTCTGTTGAAGTCAAGCATACAGTATCAGTTAATTTAAGGTCACAGCTGACCCTAAAGGGATTCAGAGTCACTTCGAAAATCAGCTTCAGCCAAAACTTCACTGCAATTCACAGCATTTCATGAGATGAGCCAGTTCTGCTATTCTTAGGTAAAAGATACAGCATGGGAAAAGTACACTTTAAAGTGTTTTCAGTGTTTTAGCTATAATCCCTTTGGAAAGAAAACCCCTATTTTTTTAATCATATGTTTTAATATATTTTTTATCATATTGTGCTTTGGTGCACATCACTGAGTGATGAACTTTGTTCTTTTTGGACTAAACTAAACTGGAAGAGACACTGAAATATTCCAGCCCTTACTGGACATTTGGTCTACAAGACTAGAGCAAAGCTGGTCCAAGGTAAAAATCCGAAAGCTGTATCTGTTGTGGTCCTTGAGACTTAACACCTGCTGGTGATTTACATATAAACTAATTTAGACATAGGCAGAAAGGTAAAGACACAGTGCAGGGTTTGGGAATGGGGGACTGTCCTTTTTTAACATGACCCCACCCCCATTGTTTGTGTTGGAAAGTGGTACCAAGGTCTGCCTTAGAACATGAATTTTCCCTTTAATAATGACCTGTAAATGACCAGCAATGCAGGAGGCAGCATGGGCATAAATAGTAGGAGAAATATTTCCCCTAAAGTATACCCTAAAATGTTGTAAAAATGTATTTTATTAAAAGCTACTGAGTGCTTCTGCAGCTTTCTAGATTCTTTTGAATTTAAAAATTACAGTCATTGGTAGACTAAATGTGTTATATTACTATTAAATCCTGGAGGGAAAAAACCATGCTGTTACTCCGTAACCTGCTTAATGTTTATAAAAGCAAACCCTGTTGTGTGGTACTGTACTTTTAATACACTGTAGTGTCTACTGTGTTTTTAATTGGTAAGAGCTTCTTTATAAAATATGAAGTTGTTTTGGTCGGTTTGGTTTAAAGTACATGTGCTAATGTATCTATTAAGATAAAGTAGATGCACTGAGAACAAAATATCAATTTATATTTTTTTCTTCTAAGTATACTCTCTCTTCTTGCTCTAACTATATGTTGCAGCCCTTAAAATTGCCTGGAGAGAATGTATTTATGGCTCCAAAGTGACTTTGGCAAATGCTTTCTCTGCAAGTTTAATTCTTTCCCTCTGTCTGCATGTATTATGGTCCTCTGTTGTTGCACACTAACACATTTTTCCTCTCAAAGCCTTTTTTTTTTTGTCTCCCAACATTGTAAGAGTAGAACCATCTCTCTCTTTCTTTTGTTTAACATGTCTGGATTGAATTGAAAGTACTTCTGAGTGATATGGGTGATGAGTGCTTGTCATGGTGGTTTTGCAGTGTGTATATTGGGCAGCAAGACAGAGACAAGCTGTGCTGAGAAAAGAGAGAAACAGAAACATTTAGAAATTCATGCAATTTCCACATCAGAAGATATATTCATGGCCCACCTTCATGCCAGACTTCAGATTATCAGTGTAAATATGTAGGCATTTTGAGTCTTTAAAATGAACTGAAAGAATAACGTAGAGCCAATAAGGTCTGAGTTCTGCAGGCCCTCTTGCTCTAGGAGGCCAACGAGCATTGCCCATTTATCACTGAGGTGCTCCAATCACTGCCAGCCCAGAAAGCTGAGTGCTCTGCAGGGGCACAGAGAAGAGGAGGAGATATTCCTCTTTTAAACAGACGAAGCTCAGACTTTTCTACCTTGGAAAGGGTTTCCTTAAGCTTGCAAATTGACTAAACAGAAGGTAAAGATTGGCAAACAAAGCGTGTCTGGGAAGGAAGCCTTCTGGTGTCTGGTGTGATTTCCTGATGGCAGATGGAAGACTTTTCCTTCCTATTTTCTTTAAGGTACTACTAATGTGTGTTGTGTAATTTTGCCAGCATTCCTCTGTGTTTTTGCCTGCTTTTTCTGTATGTTTAGTGGCCATTCTCAGCCTCATTAACATTTTTTCCAGGGTTGTAAGTGATCACAGAATCCCAGCATGGTGGGGGGCAGAAGGGACCTCTGGAGATCATCTGTCCATCCCCCCATCTCCAACAGGGTCACCCAGAGCAGGTGGCCCAGAATCACATTGTCAAGGCGGGTTTGGAATCTCTCCAGAGAAGGAGACTCCACGACCTCTCTGGGCAGCCTGGGCCAGGCTCTGGCACCATCACAGCAAAGAATTTTTTCCTCCTGTTCGGATGGAACCTCCTGGGTTCCAGTTTGTGCCCATGGCCCCTGGTCTTGATGATTCTTAACAAGGTTTGGCCAATACACCATCAGTTGGCATAGGATACCAGCTGGTTGTGCCAAGTGTCATGAATATGGGATTAAATGCTTGGAGGAAAGATGTGTGTATATAATTCATTGTCCTTTGCCTAATTCTCTGGACATGGTTCAAGTCTTACATCTTTGGGGTTTTTTAAGGACAAGATTCTACCAAGCTTTCCATATGATTCTAAGCAAATGCTTTAACCTCTCTAAAATATAAAGATTTACAGAGTCTTTCAGTGGTCTAATTCATAGTAAATTGGGAAGAGCTGTGCTTTAAAAAATACATTAACTTTGAAGGGGAAATTAAAATTCCCACTGTTCATTAGTGACAATTTGTGACTGAGGAATGAACAGGCACAGAAGGCAAGAAGGTCCAGCTGCAGAAGGTGTTAAACTGTCTGGAAGCCAGGATGCCAGACAGAAGGACAGAGAGTGAGGTTCTCTTGGAGATGAGATAAGAGACATCCTCAGCATTGTCTTGTAGATCATCCTGGAAGGCTCAAGAGCCACCTTTGGGCAGCAGAGCTGGGCTGGGTATGGATACAAGGCCAGGCTGAGGCACCCCATGGTTCTCAGGGTGAGTTCTGGTGCCAGTGGCTATAACAAACTGGATAGGAACATATCTTTGCAGACACCTTGTGGAACTGCTTATGATGGTAGGACCCAGTGTATTGTTCACTATTATTTATTTATTTATTAATATTTAAGCGTAAATGTGTGTTTAATTCATCTCAAGGAGTATAACTAATATTCCTTCCAAACTTCCAAGAGACTGAAGCATCTAACATACTAAAGGTTTTATGAATAACTTCAAAAAACATGCTTGCATGAAAATGAGCCTGAAAGTCACAGATGCTTATTTACTCATTCCTTATATATATAGCTGTTGTGATTTTCAGTGAAGAAATCATACAGTGTTTAATATCCCATTTTATTTTGAGACAATGCATAACCACAGACATCCCAGCTCAGCTTTGGTCCTCCTTCATGGAGCAGGATGAGCTTGGTCACCTCTAGTTTCTACAGAAATTTTGTAAAAGCTGAGATAGTTGTCTTTTTCTTATTGCTTGTATTCATTTGAATATCCACATGTATTTCTGGGCAGTTTAAACTATTAATTTTGAAAATGATAATTACTTGAAGGAGGCTAGAAGTACTTCTCTAGCTTCCCTGATGGGTATTCATAGATGATACACTGCAAAGGAAAAACAGGTACCATGCTAGTTGCTTTTACATAAAGAATCAGGATTGTTTTGGTTAGAAGAGACCTTCAAGATCATCAAGTCCAATTTTTAACCCAGCGCTGCCAGGGAATCACTAAACCATGTCCCTCAGCACCATATACCCACAGCTTTGAGGCCCCTTCAGGGATGAGGACTCCACCACTGCACTGGGTAGCCTGGGCTGGACTTTCACAACCTTTTTGTTCAGGGAAGAAATTGTTCTTAATATCCCACCTAAACCTCCCCCGGTGCAACTTGAGGCCATTTACTCTTGTCCTGTCACTTGTTCCTTGGAAAAAGAGACTGATTCCACCTGGCTCCAACCTCCTTTCAGGGTGTTGTCCACAAAGAGGGGAAGGTCTCCCCTGAGCCTCCTTTTCTCCAGGCTGAACAACCCCAGGTCCCTCAGATGCTCCTCACAGGATGTGCTCTAGACCCTTCCCCAGCCACACTAGTGCTGACACAAGCAAATACCAGCTCTCACTTGGCTCCAGCCTGCTTTCAGGGAGTTGTTAAGAGCAAGAAGGTTTCCCCTGAGCCTCCTTTTCTCCATGCTGAACAATCCCAGGTCCCTCAGCCGCTCCTCATAACACTTGTGCTCTAGACCTTTCACTAAGCCAGTATTTTTTCTATCCTGATTTGTGCACTGCTAATTTATAAATGTTTCAAGATTCTGCTTTTGCTACAGAGCTGATTGTGCTCAATTATATATTCAGCAGTGGTGTCAGTCTAAAAATGGCCCTGCATCTTGGTACTGTGATCATCACTGTGGTGATCATTAGCACACATACTCATGCAGGGAGCTCGCCCAGTCTTTCTTTCACATGACAAAAAAACAGGAATGGCTTCACTGTGCTTTTTTGGACATGATGAGTATATTAGTTCTTTAAAGTAGGAGAGTATCAGCTGAAATGTCTCGCAGCCTTACTGACGCAGCAGAAGTGTGGTGATATCAGCATTTGCTCAGGATATAGAAAACCTGAGTTCAAATCTCAGCTCCTAATGCGTTGAATGGACCTTCGAGCTAATGCCTAATTTTTCTTGATACTGCTGTAACCTGCACATGTGTGGTTATTTCTTTCCTATGTTATCTTCTCAGTAAGTTTCACTGAAAATGTTTCAATTATTTATGTGAGTTTTGCATGGTGATTGCTGCTGGGGCACTGATGAAAAAAAAATCAATTAGAAATAGTTACTTAGGTGTATTCCCACTGCTCTTACAAACACCAGTTATGAACTCAAGTGAATCTGCTGTGCAAGCCAACGTACAAAAATAGGTAGGCAGGACCTGCTGTGAAGACCTTATTAACATGAGGAATATAAATACCAAATATATATAAAAAGGAAAGACTCTCAAAATTGGTTAAAGATCAAAGGGGTTTTTTTCTATTGATCTTACTCTCCTTTAGACAAAAATAGCTTTTCTTAAGAAGAGGCAATTCTGCTCATTTGTCTCTCACACCTGTCAGGTTTTCCCATAAATTGGCTGCTAGTGCAAATACAGCCAACAATCAGAGACTTTCTAGACAGATGATCACTGGGTTTTCAGGACTTCCAGGATCCATTTTTATATTTACTTCCCAATGTTTCCATTTTTTAGATACTTCGTGTTGTTACAAAGTCAAACCTCTGAATATCATGGTTGTGTAAGCTTTATAATATTCTTTCCTTAAAAATGTCTGAGCAGTAGACCAACCTAATACTAACTTTCACCTTCTCACAGCTGGAAAATTAAATAAGCCCTAGTCATATTTCCAGTTTCAAAGCCTCAGGCTTCCTTCAAATGGTTTAAACTTTGTGATGTTCATTTTATGAGTCTGGAAAGGTAGCTGACATACCCTGGTTGGCCAGATGGAGCTGGCTGGGAGCAGACCTTGAAAACAAAGAGACTCCTGCATCTACAGGCCCAAGAAATCAGGATGGGAAAGCACCACTGATGTGACACAAGGTGGCAGGGGGTTTTTTGGAGACTAATGAAAGTGTGGGCCTCACAAAAGCCTGATTTCTCAAGGGCATAAATGAAAGAAGCAGAATTGTTCCTGCCTAAACTTTGATTAATACAGTGCCTATGAAAAGAAATGTGCAAGCTGGCAGTGTACTCCTGGAGACAAGCATTTTTTGTAGAGCTGAAAATTTGCAAGAGATGCCAGTAGAATATGTTACCAGACAGGGGGGCTGAAGAATAGCTAGCCATAAATATGCAAACCTACTTAAAACTTTAAAAATGATTTTTAAAAGGAATATTTTACATTTTCTCTGAATATTATACAGTCATACCCTACAGAATACATTTTATCAGCTATTACTTCATTTTAATATATGGTTTTTCTAAGATGTGAATTGCATATATAAGTTACTTATGTCTGATTGATCATCTTCCCAGGTCTGGGACACATTCTAACATGGTTGTCTAATGTCTGCTTTGTTTTACAAATAGAAAGGGTCCTAAGGGTACCATTTTTACCCTACTTTTATTTTTCATAACTAATTTCTCTCACATCTCTTTGATTCCAGCTTTAAAAAAAAAAAAAAAAAAAAAAGAGGAGAGGGGAGAGGAGAGGACCCACCTCTTTTTCTTTTTCCCTCCTCAAAGAGGATAAAATAGGAGAACATTGAAATCACTGGAATTTAGTGATTTCAATGGACCCATAGCTTCTAAGTAAGCTTTCAGACAAAATATTGGACCATGTCCTCTCTTGGCTTGTGTTTATGTGCTAGTGACCCTTGGTCGACCCTGGCCACCAGCCAAACACTACATGTCTCTCACTGTCCTCTCCCATGGGATGGGGACAAAATAGAAGGAAGTCAAGAAGACTTGTAGATTGAGACAATGACAGTTTGATAGGGAAAGCAAATGCTCTGAGCACAAACAAGGCAAAAAGAGGAATTCATTCACTACTTCCCATCATCAGGCAAATGTCCAGCGTCTTCCTGAAAAGTAGGGCGTTTGCTGGGACGGCAAATAGTGTAACCATGGATATCCCCCTTTTATCTCCCTTTGCCAAGCTCTTACATCTGAGCATCATATCATATTGTATGGAGTATCCTATTGGTCAGGTGGGGTCAGCTGTTTTTTTGGATAGCTTGCTGATGAGGCTGAGGCTCCATATGAAGGAAAGGAGTAACAAAAAAAAGAGGAATAGATGTGAGAAATTATATGACTGCTTGGTTTTGAACTGTGCTGAAGGTCTTGGAAAGCAATAAATGGGACAGAATGAAAAAAAAAAAAAAAAGTCAAAGTAGAAAAAGTATTGAGAATGGGCTGGGTTGCAGGAACCAGAGATGAAAGAAATGAAGTTTGTCTAGGGGTGGTAGGGATGTGAAAACACTGAATATCCTTATTCTGGCCTTCTGCATGTCCTCTAGTGAAAAGGCCATTTTCTAACACTAAGATAAATTACTCAGTTGTCATAGTTTTATATCAAAGGAGAGTTCAGGAAGTCTATTTTTTTTATTTATTTATTTATTTCATTTTTTTTTAACAAGCAGTATGTGGACTGTCAGGATCAATGTTAGCAGTACAAGTGATAGACCACAATATCATTATAGTACAATAAACACGTACCTACAAATTCCTGAACACACTCCGTCATCCCAAGAAATTCTAATTCTGTGCATGTGTGTCCCCTCTCCTGGCAGCCTGAGTTCCCCTTCTTGCATATCTTGTGTGGGAGATTCAGGTTCTCCAGACACACGTGAACACCCCTGTCACTCCCCACACCCTGCTGACCCACACACCTGTGACAAAGCCCTCCAGGAGTCCCAGCTGCACACCTCAGGTGGCTCCCTGTGTATAGCTGACTGGTGGTCTTTCAGGCTGGGCAGGGTGATTTCAGCAACGAGTTCTGCAAGGTGAGTTGGTACAGTGGGAGATGCAGGTAAGAGCTGCTGCATATGAACTGAGTTTAACCTTTCGTGCTTGATTCTGAGCCAAGCTTGACTTCAGAGTATCCTAACGTTACAGAGCTTGACTTCACCACTGTAATGTCCTTTTAATGCGGGTGTATGTATGAGTAATAGGTGAAAGTATTCATTCTGCTTGTTACTACCATTCCTTTTCACTTTTGAAAGCCTCCTAATTGTACCTTAGAGCAGGACCATATTTCCTGACAGTTTCAGAAAGGCCTTAAAGAAGTGAGTAGCTAAGAACAAAAATAACTTAATACATGGGTTTGACTCTAAATAATGAACCCCAAGTCTCCTGATTCTGTGTAAGACACAAAGATCTCTTTCAAGATTAGAGATGAATACTACCTACAGCTGTGTAAGACAATGCATATTCTCTGGAGAAGGTGGGTTTTGTTTTCAGGGAAACATTTTTTTTTTCTCCTAGGCAGTGCTTTCTCACATGGTTCCTTTAGGAATTCAGCTGTGCTTTTCCCTGTTTTCTTTTGGCATAATTAAAAGTAAACTACAATTCTTTCTTGCTTGTCTACGAGGACAGCTCTTTTCCCCAGATCTTCCAGGAACAGAGGAAGAGAAATCCCTTTCCAGTTCAATGCTTTCCTTTTACACTAAAGGCATCTCAGACATGCACATACACACATCTTCTCTCATGGAACTCAAAAAATAATCCTAAAATTCTATAACTGTATATATCGAGTCAGAAAAATCCAACTTGAACACTGTGGTCCTTTGGAATCATTTCAGTGTTGGAAAAAGAGACTTCTAAAATGTTTGTGTTTTGATTTTTTTAATTTATTTTTTCTCCCCAACTGCTTTTCCCTCTCCTTTTCTTCTCTTTCTCTCGGACTTGGTGGGTTCCCACCAGATCTATTGAAAGTACAGGAGAAAAATAATCAAGAATGGGGAAATCCCTAACCTAGCACTGAGAGAATTCTCACCTGCTAGAAGGTTTGTATTCCAGAGGATAGTTCTTAAAAAATCCCAAATTTAATCTTTCATGCTTTTTCTCTTCTAAAACCCTGTGATCAGAGACATCTTAAGAAATATTCTTTTAGCTTAAGATCAGCTTGTACTTTTAGACAGAATATGCACCTAAAGTTCACTGCACAAAACATCCCATTTTAATAACTTAAGCTTACGAAAAAAGTGTCCCAATAATTCAGACAATTAACCCTGATACCTTTACAACTCTGTGGTTCCCCCTCAGGAACACTGAATCTTTTTTTATAACTTCAACTGGGGAACTTGCAGCCTAGTAAAGGGTATGTACGTTCCCATTAGAATGGCTATTTCTTACATTAAAAATATAGTAAGCCATTAAACCCTTAAAAAGTAATCATTAACATTTAGCACACTGTGCCTGATGCATTAAAAGCATTATGTGCAGCTGATCTCTCTGACTCACTTAGGGAAATATCAAATGGCTTTAACATACATTTGCTTTATCTTTTAATTTTAGATGATATTGGTGTTCTTACTAATTCACTTTAGTCACTTGTCCGATTTCTATTTGTTTATAACTTGAAAATTGTAAAATATAATTATATGTATTCTTCTAGAGACCTAAGTCTGACTCACTGTCATTCTGACTTTGGAGAAGTTTGAGTGTCAGTTTGTGAAGTAAACTCACTGTCATTTAAACATCTTCTGTTAAATTAATACCTACTGTACAATATGGCATGCAGACTAAGTCATATTAATTCCTTGTAGATGGCACATGTTAAATCTTCATATCTAATGATCATATGATCTCAAGATTTCATTTTAGAAGAATCTCCTTCTGTTCCTCAACCATGCAAACTGTTTACATACACATATACATCAAATGTTGTCCTTTGAACTCTCAAACCACGAAGTACTTGACCTCTCCATACTGACATTAAATGTTTGACAGTATTTTGTAGCTCATTGGAATATTCACTCTTATTTCTTCCTGAAGTTTTACAGTTTAAATTGGACTTATGTGGACATTTCAGCCATTTTTGAAATTGTGTTTCAATGGCTAACATCTAGAATTTTTTTCTTTAGTTTATGAACAGAGTCAGGTCTCCTGTGTTTTACTCTTCATTATAATGTGAGATATGATAGGAATCTTAAATTTGGAAGAAGGAAAGCATTCTTCCCAATGAGCACAGCATTTTCACATCATAGTCATTGATACTAGATTTAGTGTTCCACATGCTACATGTGTAAGAGACTCTGCATTTTTTAGTGCTCAGCTATCTTTTATTTATACAGAAACTCTCTACCTTCTCTGGCTGAAGGAAAGATCTTTACACTTAGATTCTTTGTTTACCAGGAACTGTGGGAACAGAACCTTTATAATATTTTATTTACCTGATGCATCCAGAAGTAGTTCTGTGTGATGGTTATGACTGGGGTGGAGTTAATGTTCTTCACAATATCTGGTGTGGAGCTGTGTTTGGATTTGTGCTGGAAACAGTGCTGAAAACACAGGGATGTTTTGGTGACTGCCAAGCAGTGTTTACACAAAGACAATGCCTTTTCTGCTCCTCACCCCAGCCCACCAGTGAGTAATCAGGGGGTGCACAAGGAGTTGGGAGGGGACACAGCTGGGACAGATGACCCCAGCTGACTAAAGGTATATTCCAGACCACAGGACATCATGCTCAGCAAATAATCATAGACTGATGGAATCACAGACCATAGAAACATAGAATATCTTGAGTTGGAAGGTACCTTAAAGATCATCTAGTTTCAATCCCCCTGCCATGGTCAGGGACACTTCCTACTAGACCAGGTTGCTCAGAGCCTCATCCAGCCTGATCTTAAACATTTCCAGGGATGAGGCATCCACAGTTTCTCTGTTTGCATCTCACCACCCACATAGTACAGCACATCTTCCTAATGTCCAATCTAAATCTACCCTGCTCTAGTTTAAAACTATTGCCCCTTGTCCTGTCACCACATACACTTATAAAAAGTCCTTCTCCAGCTTTCCTGTAGGGCCCCTTCAGGTACTGGAAGTCTGATATGAGGTGTCCCAGGAGTCTTCTCTTCTCAGGCTGAACAGACCCAACTTACTCAGCCAGTCCTCACAGGAGAGGTGCTACAGCCCTCATCATCTTTGTGGCCTCCTCTGGACACTCACCAACAGATCCATGTCCTACTTATGCTGGGGGCTACAAAGTTGGACAGACTACTCCAGGTAGAGTCTCACAAGAGCAGAGTAGAGGACTTTTACTTTTCTGAATCTCTCCTGCATCACACTGGTGGGGAGTGAGCAAGCAGCTGGGTGGGGCTGAGCTGCCAGCTAGGGTTAAACTACAACATTCTGTGAAAACATAGCATTTTGGGGATGATTTGTCACACAATCAAATCTTAAAGAAATTGAAGCTGATTTTTTTCTAGAAATTGGCAGGACGTTTCTTTCTTTATTGTGCTCCTTTTGCTGCCCAGCAACCCAGACAAAACTGGAAAAGGGTAGAAGTCATGGCGGAAAACATAATTTCTCTGGAAACTTTCCAACCTTACTGAGGATGGTGGATAAAGTTTAGAGAATAATCAATATTTTATTCTGAGCTCATATCTAAGTGAGGCTGGATGAATTAAACTACTGATTGGACAACTTCTCCTAAGAAGAGACATTAAATTTCAAACAAAGGTGGAAATTTCTGAAGCTGACTTGGTCAAAGGGTGGATTGGAATATCTGAGGATGAGTCCTCACAGGGGAAGAGGAAATGGAACAAGGACAGACTGCACTGAGGATATGTGCTGTAAAACATGGGATGACTGGAGGAAAAAGGAGAAGTCTCATCTTTGCCTGGATGTTTAAAGATGGTAAGAATATAAGGACTGTTCATTTTCACTGTCAGATTGAGTGTCTAAACAACACAGGATTCTGTTTATGCTATCTCTCCAGCCACCTCATTTTTAATAGCTTATCCTCCTCTTTTTTTTTTTTTTTTTTTGTGTCACTTGTGTCCTATTTATATGCTGTTCCCTAACCCTGAGGTCTGTCATTCCTGGGAAGGCTTTGATTTCTTTTTCCCAGACACATCAGGGCTTGTCCTCACAACTGGAAACCATTATGACCAACAGATGGTCTTCTTGACACCTCTACTTCTAAGTTGCAACCCAATTGTCTTTATTTATCTGTGTCCCAAGCCTATTTGGTTCCCCAGTCCTGTCCTTTTTCCTTCCTTTCCCCTAAAGTCTGTGAAAATGTTTTTTGTTTCAGAACTAGGAAACCAAGCAGGCACTTGGGCAAAGGGACAAGAACAGGAAGAGTATAGAGTAATTTTCCCCCTCAGCTTGTGGTAAGAACCTTCCTATTTAGAAGCAGCCATGAACACATTCCAATTATCACAGTTAATAGACACTAATGGAATTATGCTCTTGATTTTTTTTTTTTTTTTTTGAACCTTGTCCATAATTATTTATAATTTGCAATTATTTCTAAATATATTTTGTCCTGCAGCTATGCATTCCACAACTTAGCTATGCATGATGTGAAACCACTTCTTTAAAGCTGTAGCATATTCAGAGCCATTGATTTCAGTTGCTTTTTACTGCAAGAAGCTGCACTATTTACACACCTTTTCCCTGGTCACTCAGGTTATTTCGTTTCTATGCAAAACCCTATCTTTTTCTGTTTTAGTTTTTATCCTAGAGACCTGCAGAGATGATTCTTTACTGAAAACTGAATGAAGGAGTGCTCTCAACCATGCCAATCAGACTATCCAATCCTCCCTACTCTGCTGGTGAGCAGAGACAGCTTCCCAGTGTGTTCTGGGGAGATTGTTCTGAGGCACATAGCAGTTTTCCTGCCCAGACCCTTACACCATAAGATTGGATTCTACTCAGCGCATCAGGTGCCTCAAGATGTGTTTGTAGCACTAAAATCCATTTGCAAATCCATCTCTTTCTGCCTCAGTGGAAACCTACTGAGGCAACATGCTTGAGAAGACTAATCACGTGCATGCTTTGCAAGGCATATTCTTAAGATAAAAAATCTGTGATACAGTAATATGCCACGATGGACACTGGCTGTAATTGTTTTTAGTAGAAAAGCATATGCTTTGTTTATCTTTCCTGTCTCAGGCGCATTTTTCCTCCAAGAATTAGAAATTAAAATGTAATCTGTGCATAGCTGAATGGGCTCCCTAACCAGGAAGCAGATGCTCGGCACTCAGAGGAGCTGGAGCACATGGAGTGGCAAACTAGCTTTACGATGCTGTAACTCTGCTACTTCTGGTTGTCATGTACAAGAGGAATGGTGTGGGCTGAAAGGCTCAGTGTTTTCAAGTGTATTGAAAAGAAAAATATAAAATCTTCAATTCCTTATTATAAAATCCTTAATTCCTCGTGAACTGAGGCAAAGGGAAAATTCAATCCTCTGTGGCAGATGCTCAGTACCTACCAGTATCATTTACAGAGTCCCAGTATAGTGGGCGTTGGAAGGGACCTCTGGGGATCATCTGGTCAAAGCCCCCTGCTCCAGCAGGGTCACCCACAGCAGGGGGTAAGGGATCACATTGTCCAAGTGGGTTTGGAATTTCTCCAGAGGAGACTCCACAATCTCTGTGGGCAGCCTGGGCCAGGCTCTGCCACCCTCACAGCAAAGAAATTTCTCCTGTTCAGTTGGAACCTCCTGTGTTCCAATTTGTGCTTGTTGCCCCTTGAACTGTCATTGGACACCACTGACAAGAGTCTGACTCTGTCCTTTTGACTCCTGGGGGTCCTTTAGCTATTGATCAGCATTGAGAAGATCCCCAGTCTTCAATGCTTCATCTTAAGTGCTTCAATCTAAAATCCTTAACACTTATGGCTTTCCCATCTTGGCCAGTATGCACAATTTCTAATGTCTAACAAGAACCCCTGTATTTATAATCTGAATCTACTGTATGTCAGCATATTTTTTGACTATCAGGCAGGGAGTCCTTTTTAGTCTCACAACTGATACACATTTTAAACTACCTGACTTGCCTGTAGCTATTGACTGAGACATTAATCCAATTGGATATGACAAATTGTAATGAAGCCAAGGACTATTAAGGCTGTCTTTATTACTCTCTGCTTCAATTATTTTGCTGATTTTGTATAATTGCCATGTTCTAGCTATATTGGTCCCTGATTTGCATCAACTGTTCTGCTCAGTTTCTCTGGACCAGTTGGTGTGGCCCATCTGCAAAAGGAAACATCACAATATTCCTAAGGAACATTACCAAAAGAGATACTTGACCATGAGGACTGGGGGGAAAAATCAAATGAATTGTCACAGAAATGGCTGAAAAAGTTTCAGTTGATGAAAATTATTTATAAATAAATTCTTATTACTAAAGCTTACAAAGTTTCTAGTGAATTTTAGGACTTTCTGAAAGCAGAAACTTATGTAGCAGCAGCCTGCAATCCTGAACCAGAGCAGCTGATCAGAAACTCTCAAGTCCTAAGCCTTTCTTTGGTCTTGAGAAGTCCCTGCTCATGCAAAACAAAGCTGCTTATTTTGGTCCTTTCTGTCTCAAAACCATAGTAACCATTATTCAATGGGTATTCTACATGTCATCAAGTAGATGTCCCTGTCATTTTCAGGAGCAATAGCTCACAACACATGCTTTTTGTCTTTTACCAAGGCAACTTTAGTTCATATCAGTAGGAAGAAATACAAAGAAGGGTATTCACAGAATCACTGAATCACAGCATAGTGGGAGTTGGAAGGGACCTCTGGAGATCACTTATTACAACCCCAATGCTCCAGCAGGCTCACCCACAGCAGGGGGCCCAGGATGGCATTGTCCAGGAAGGTTTGGAATCTCTCCAGACAAGG
>JANIJG010024363.1:45345-81117 GCA_024611175.1 Megaceryle torquata | reverse complement strand
TGTGTAATGATGTTTTTTCACTGTGACTTGATGGAAGGCAAAGAGCAAATCTAACGTGTAGTTTGACCTTTCTATGGTCTAAGAGGGTTTTTTTGTGTTTCTTTAAAAAAAAAAAAAAACAACATTGCTCTACAGTGAGTTTTTCCACAGATTTTAAGATTATCTGATTTAACATTTATTTCCCTAGATTTCCTGTGTTCTTCACATAACAGACTTTCATTCAGCTGGTAATACAATATTCTCAGAATGGGTATGGTGGCTTGAAATTTAGTTACTGAAGGTGGGATCAAGCATTACACCTAAATTTATCCTATTTTTGCTGTTGTTTGGTTTCCATGTTCACACTCACACTGTAGATTATATTACCAGTTTGAGAGTAACTGAATTTAAGAAAAAAATCTTGATTATTCTAAAAGAGAACAAAGAAAATAATCAGAGACATTAAAAAAATGACCTATAAGGAATGAGTGAAAGGGCAGAGATATTAAAAAACAAAAACAACCCCCCCACCCAAAAAAAAAAAAAAGGCAAACAAGAAACACCACAATAGAGAACACTGGGAAAGAGGGGATTGCAATAACATTTTTCAAATTTTATATTAAAAAGGTTCTACAGAGGTAAAGGGAATATATGGTTCTTTATGAGTAGTGATAGCAGAAGTGGTGGTCTTTAATTGCATCGACCGAGTTTTAGCTCAGACATTTAGGAAAAGGTTTGAAGGACAGGGACAGTAAAGCAACAGAATAGATTGTACTTGAGAGTTTTGGAGCTGGTAGTGGTGGTTACAGAGCTGATCTTGCCTTTGAGCAAAAAGATGGATTGTGGCAGTCCCAAGTCATTTTGGGTCTTTCTCACCCTTGTGCAATGCACAATACAGACTGTTTAGGTTTGAACCTAAAACCTTCGTCTTTCATGAAGGAAATTTAAGTCTTGATTCAAAATCATCGTTGGAGAATCTGCCACCATTGGCAAATTCTTCCAATACTGAATTGTTCTCTCACATTGTAAACTGAGATATTTTTCCTCTTAATTTGAAAATTAAGAAATCAAAGCGACTCCTTTTCATTAGATCTCAGACTAGATGTGCTCCCTATGTAGACTTCCTTTATCCATTTTTTCCCCCATGTAAGATTTCATGTGTAATTTCTTACACACCATGGTGCGGTCACCTCTCAGCCCTCTCTAACTTTTTCCCTTCTCATTTTCTTTTCAATCTGAAGGTTTTCAGTTTCTTGACTTTTTTTTCAATAGCAAGATTTTTTTTCCCAGCCATCTTGTGACCTTGTAGTGAACTTTGTGCATGCTTTGCTTAAAATGGACTCTGTTAGTGGTCACATAAAGGCTCTGCCAGGTCTTTGCTCCTTTCTGCTTCTCAGAAAAGGGGAAACTAGGATTATTCTGGCCTGTAAGGTTTGACCTGCTGTTGATTATCTGTGGAGGCATTCAAGTCCTCTGCAGAACTGCTCGTTCATTCTGAGTGTCCTCTGCTTCTGGTTCTAGATACTTTGGGTTTTATTTGCCATACTACAGTGTGTAATGTTTGCTTATGTCTTGCTTGCCCTGTAGCTCAGGTGGGTCTTTATCAGCAAACCTCTCTTCATTTTTCTCTCCTTTTGCAACTTTGCTATCTGAAAACGCTATCGTTAGTTTTGCATTTATCTTCCAAATTGCAGATTATCATGTTAAATTGTGTAGATTCAAAGCCTCCAGCTGATGATATCCACAGCTCTCTCTATTTGATGGTGATTGTGTTGAATTTTCCATCTGGGATAGGGCAGCCATCTTTTCAATTTCAATTACATTGATTTTTATATTCTAGACATTGTATAGTTGAAATATACTGCCAAGTTACAGTGAATTTTTTATATGTTTTTTATTATTATACCAAATTTGCCATATTTCAGTTTCCATATGAATATTCCTAGCATTATCTTGAGTAGCTCTCTGTAACAGCCATTTCCACAGGACAGCTGGAATCACCTATGACATTCTTTATAAATGTATTCACAGAATCACAGAATGTTAGGGGTTGGAAGGGACCGCTGAAGATCGTAGAGTCCAGCCCTCCTGCCAGAGCAGGACAAAACTAGAGCAGATCGCACAGAAGTGCATTCAGACAGGTCTTGAAAGTCTCCACAGAAGGAGACTCCACAGCCATTCTGGGAAGTCTATTACTATGCTCTACAACTCTTACTGTAAAGAAGTTCTTCCTCATGTTGAGGTGGAACTTCCCGTGCTCCAGCTTGAATCCATTGCCCTTCATCCTATCACAATACATATGAGAAGTTGAATACACAGTACTGAGTGCATTGCAATATTCTTTCCATTATAAACTTCTGAAGACGTCAAGCCCCAAGATTTTTATGCATACATCACATTTGTTGATTTAATACTTTCCAAAGAGCTGTATCAACTGCTCTACTATTGGCTGGAAATTTATTCTAATAATTTGTTATTAGTTTTTCTGTTCCTCTATGTAATGTGCCATATTTGCATCTCAGAATTATAATGAAATGTTAATCAGAGGTCCAGAGAGATCCTGAGCCAGACCTCTGCAAAGTCTTGAATACAAGGTATCTGGAATTAATTTAAATAATGCTGAGTTTGACTATATCTGCTCCTGGTGTTTAGTGGAGACTTAGGGTTTTGTGTCTTACTTGTTTCCATCTGTAACTTTCATTATATAAATGAAAACACAATTTGCATTTCTTTCTCAGGTCTTGCCTTCACTTGAGTTGATGATGCTATACAGCCCCAGACAGGTTTTGGATCAGTGTTGGTGCTGTTCATTATGAATGTATATATTAAACTGTGATATCCTCAGCATAATGAAAGTCATGGGGGGGGACCAAACCAAACAAACAAACCCCACAAAACAAACAAACAAACAAAACCCCACCACCTTGTTGTTTAGCATGCATTAATGTAAAAGACTGACAGAAATACAGCATAAAATGTTCCTGGAGATTTACAGGATAGTGAAATAGAGAAATAAAAGGCTTTGTAGAGTCATCTTTTAGCCATTTGATTGTGTGTGTCAGTTTACTAAGCAATTCCCCAAGGACTCAGTTGTGACACTTACAATGACATTACCCAGGCATATCACTTCAGAAGCTGAAATTTCTACTACTGAAATCACAGATCTAGAAAGGGTAATTAATGGGTAGGGTGCTGCCATTTTGCACTGTTTTGCTGTTAACCATGAACTGCTGTACATTTTGGATCCATAAACATGTCCTCCCATTCAAGGCCAGGCCAGCCAAGGATGCAATTTTAAAATGAAAATATTATCTCAACTCACTTTCCTTTTTTCCCCCTTCTAATTCCAAAGAAAAGCTTGAAGACATGACCACAGTGTAGGGTGAAGGCACAAAAGCTGAAAGCAATGCACTATAGACAAAAGCAAGAATATAAACTCCTTGATTTTGGAGGCTGGTAATACCACTTAGTCCTCAGTCCACACCTCTAGGATTCCTTGCAGCTTGTCCTTGAGGAGCATTGTTGGAGCATCCCAGAAGTACCTGGTGCCTTGTGTGCAGAATAGGGCTGTTTTGACACAAGTGCATGTTAATACAAAACTTTTCAAGACAATCTTTTTCAGAAGATAGACTTTGATGTCACTGCATCTTATTTAATTTCTAAAAAGGTGCAAGTTGTATGTTAGTGCTTTTATGTGACCTCCCCTTGAAGCTGTGCTGCAGAGCAGGTAATGGAGCTGTAACATAATTGATGAGTAAAGCTTGCTGGGCAATTATGCCCTTGATGTGTGATTCTTGGCTGCATGAAGCTGTGAAAGGAAATTCTGCTTCCTTTCCAAGAACACCACAATATGCCTGTCCCTATTAATATTAGGAGTCTGTCAGTTCTTGTTTGCTTCCATTATATTGAATTTCTAGCAACCAACTTACTTGTTTAAAGGGAGACCATTAAAAGATTAAGAAGCAGACAAAAATTCTTAAGTTGGGGGCTTTCTCTTCCTTGAGGAGTGTGGTTTGCCTTTGGGGATGAAGAAGACTGCTTCTGCAAAGAGTTTTGTGCTGAATGGAAATGCAGCAGCCTCTTGAAGTGAAGTGAAATGAAAAATAATAGGAGCTGAGAGATCTTCTATTTTAAAGCCAAACAAATTGCTGTGGTTGAATTTTTTTTTTAATTCTTTTATACATTTTTATTCTAAATTCATAAGGTGTTTGTAAAGTGTTTTGAACAAAGTTTTTGCTCATGTAAATAATAAAATTAATTAGAGACAGTTTTATAAGGGGCAGACTTGCAACATCTGACATACTTCAGACCTTTCCTTTTTTTTTTGCTTTTATTACAAAAGGGATGGGGGAATATATTATTAATGAACCTAAGTATCATTGATTGAAGCCTGCAGATATTCTAGTTACTTTGATGAGGAATCCAGAAATATACCTGTCACATCAGAGCAGTTAAAGCAAATGGGGTTTAATAGTATATACTAAATAAATCATGAGAAGTTAAGTACAGGAAGAGCACTGCAGAAGATTGGTGTATAGATTTTCAGTGCTCCATAGGAGTGGTAGTGTCCTGGCCCACTCTGCCCAGCTGCAGCAATATGCTGCTGGGCCTGAGAATGATCAGGTACCTTTATCATGCAGGATCTAATCTTAATCCCACTCAGAGAAGGTAAATCTGCCCAAGCCTAGAAAAATAGGATCTGTCCCTTTTTGAATCCTTCACAACAGGTATTTGAGCACTGGAACAGGCTGCCCGAAGAGGTTGCGGAGTCTCCTTCTCTAGAGACTTTCATAGCCTGCCTGGATATGTTCCAGTGTGGCCTGCCCTAGGTGATCCTTCTCTGGGTTGGACTTGATGATCTCCAGAGGTCCCTCCCAACCCCTATCATTCTATGATTCTATAAATAAGGTGACATGATATATGATGAGAGCACAAAATGCTGTTGTTTGCAAGAGCACTTTCATGTGGGTGTTGTTAATTTGAAAAGTTTCTCTCCGGAGACCTAAGTAATATTTAGTATGTTGTGATTGATAGGTACCTAAAAATACACAGAACATACTTGGACAAATGAAGCATTGATTTGCCTTTTCTTTTTTTTCTCTTTTAAATAGCTTGAGGTTATTGAATTATTTTTTTTAAACCAGTAACATTTTTTTATGCCATGTGAGTGCTGCATAGCTTCCATAAAAGAGTCTCAGTATAGTCCATAGAAACAAATGGTTGGAATTTGAAGTATTATAAATTAGGCATTAAAAAAAAATGCAGATTTCAATAAGAGCCAGAACAAACAGACTAAATTTTTCTAAAAATCCTCTGCTTATTGCCTGGTGGAACAACTGCAGCTAGGTATATACCAGGCCAGTTACAGTGTGCAAGGAAATCAGAAATGTGAGCTGTTTTGCAGGGGCACAATCTCAATTTGAGAAATGAGAAATTCCTCTGTAGCTCTTTGTAAAAGAGTGATGTCGCATCTCAGCCATCCTTTCAGGATGGGTGAGCTTGCGTGCACCTTTTCTCTCAGAGCTTGTTGGTACTGAATTTGCAGTTCGTGTGTTCAGGGGCATAACTTACCAGCAAAAGCACAGGCTCTTACTCTTTGGTGGGTTGGTTATGCAGTCTGACCCCTCCTTTTACTTCAGAAAAGACAGCATGTGTGGAATATTTCTACCTAGACAGCTAATAGCTGCCTGGTTCTTTCTTCCGAGGAGCATTTAGGCTTAGCATCCTCTACAAAGCCTGGAGCAGGATATCTCTGTTCTCTTGTTTCTCTTGCATCTTGTAATTTTTCTGTCTCTATCTAACTTGCTGCTGTCATCACGTCTTACTGTCTTCACTGCTTCCCCTTTGCTTTGCTCTTCTCCATTCCCTTCTGTCTTTAGATTATTGCTGATCTGCTGCTGATCAAGCAGCAGGGAGATAATGTGTTCATTAATTTAGGTGCAACCTGGTTTTGCCAGTTTCACTTGAAAATCTCAGTTTTCATGGCTACCACCGGTGGCATTCACCAAAAGCTTTCTATTTGAATAAATATTGTGAAAGCTTTATGCCCTCACTGTCCTACAGTATTTGCAGGAATGCCTTTTTTTTTTTTTTAATGTAGCTTTTATTTCTGTATAAAGACAAAAAGGAGCAAAGATAAGCCCAGAGAATTCAGGATACTTCTGTTGCACACCCATGTCAAAACTGGGCTATGCACTAATCAGGAAGCAAGGAACATCTGCCTTTTTAATTGGATTGTTTTAAAATATTATGCTGTATGTGCAATTTCAAATTATGGCAGTGATCCTACAACACTGAGGTCAAGGAAATTACTGATATGCATATTTATTCATGAGACAAGCCTTTGCAGACTGTATTTAGTGGTCTTGGGGAATCGTGGAGAATAAAAATCAAGTTGAAACTGTACGGGATTTTTCTCTCTTACCTAGAATTCATATTTTTAAACAATTTTATTGGGTCTTTAATATTTATGAGGAGCCCTGATCCTTTATTATACATATTCAATTATTCATCGGATTCAAAAGATGAAGAGAAGTTAAGAGGGGGGCTTTTAATCTAATGGGTATCTTCAGTTTTCTCTCGTCTAATCTTCATGTAGTTTCTTTTAAAATGTATAATATTATTGTGACTCAGAAAACTCATCAAAACAGCATTTAAATACTTAATTATGGCTATGTCATCAAGCTCTCCAAAATAAGCATAAACTAGTGCTTAAATAAAAATTGTTCTGCTAAATGGTGGAAATAGAAAGGAGAAACGCCATTCATGTTCTTGGATCTGTCAAATTGCAAGTTGAATTTATCCTGTGAACTTCTCAATCCAAAAGTTTTTCTTTTGTTCTTTATCTCATAGCATTTGTGGTCGATAAGTCTGTACCACAGCATAAATGTCCATTCTTTAATTGTGACCACAGAGGAGTGTAAGCAACTTTCCTTTTTTTCTTCTAGTTAGTCCTGTTCTCCTGATGCTGTGGAGTGACATAAAATATGAAGTCAATATTTTAACACTTTGAAAATACAGAATAATCACAGACCTTCTAAAGCTCCCTTTTCCTCCTTTCCTCTTTTTGTATTCCACCTATTAAACTGAAGATCTTTGTTAACTACCAGGAGGAGGCATACAAGAGGGTAAAGTCTAGCTGATGAGGTTGCTCTTGTTTATCTTCTCATCTCTAAATTGCAGGTACCTATACTGTGTTTTACTTCTGTGCAGAGCCTGATCACAGCTGGTTTTACCCTTTCCTTCTCCTTGAACTTTTGTGTACTTGAAATTGATAAATAATTTCTTTTTTGAAGGAAGAATTTTCGTACTGACTTCTTAAGAATCCTCACAAAGTGCAGTACAAGGATAAGGCATTTCATAACCAGTAAATAATGTCAAATCCAGCTGGTGATGCAGGCTAGGGGTGAGAGGAAGAAGATTTGCACAAGTTCCAGGAACTACAGAGATGAAAATACCATGCATATGTGTCAGTTCATCCAAAGGAAGCCTTTCAAAATAAGCTTGAATGCTGCAAAATCCTTTCGATGGCACTATACTTACTGTACAGGTGAAGATGATCCAAAGCTGCCTTAGGGCTGTTAGTGTTGGGCAGTGCCTGCTCTGACATGATTTACCACATGGAAAACATGTTGAGAAGAAAGGCTCTTTCTCCAATTCAGATGAAAACAGCAAGGAGAAAACTCAAGAAGCAAAACTGTTGACACATGGGAGAAATGGTCTTAAACTAAAATGTTTGTAATACTCATGTAGCCTAATGTGATATCATATTTACCATTCATCCTAAAGAGATCTTACATGCTTTTACAAAAGTTCTGGTAACTAGTTGTAAGCTTCTCGGTTTTACTTCTACCCTTGTAAAAGCACTGAACTTCTGTAGAGAGTAATTTGAAAATGTTCAGATGAAAGATGGATACATGTGCCTCTGTGCCATTTTCAGATGAAATTCACCTGTTTTTCTTCCCACCAGGTTTGGAGGAGACCAACCAGTGTACATCAATATTATAAGAGATCCTGTCAATCGATTTCTATCCAATTATTTTTTTCGACGTTTTGGAGACTGGAGAGGAGAACAGAATCACATGATCCGTACCCCCAGCATGAGGCAGGAGGAAAGATACCTGGTATGTTTGAATGAAAGGCTCTGATTACCAATTTCCCAGCATAGGTACCTAATGCTGGCATTCAGACTAGATGCTTGAAAACTGGGGGACTGAGGCATCTGTGTCTGGCATTTTTTTCTTCTGTCTTTGTCTTGCCCAGTCCTTGGTTTGGTCAGCTTTAGTATGTAGATTGTAGCTTATTAATTCAGTGATCCAGTTTGATCTTGTATAAGCTGACAGCAAGTCCCAGATTGAACTTCACTGTTGAAGCGCAGTCCTTTCAATGAGTTGGAGTTGCACTGTATAGTGGTTAGGCATAATAATTCTGCCTGTATTTGTCACTGTGAATGTTCAGACAGCTTTTTAGGTTGAAATGATATCTGTACTGGGCAGCCTCAGAGGAAAATTGGGAAACAGTGAGACCAAGCCACTAATGTTCTTGCTGGTAAGTTGTACATAGTGTTTTTTATACCAGGCCTTTGATCTAAGTTCTTGGTTTGGTTTTGTTGCTTTTTTTGGCTTAAGAAGATGGCAATAATGCTGGATAAGCTGTTTATAATAAGTTTTAATTTTGCATAACTGCTGAACTGTCATAATGTCTGTAAGCCTTTTTCACAGGCCAAGGTCCTGGGTCAGTAGGTGTTCTACAGATGCTAAATGAAGCTATGGAGGTGGTCGGTTTGCTTGCTACTGATCTCTCTGCACGCACACCAGCACCTCCCAAGGAAGACACAATGGTGGAATTGATTCTTGCCCTCTCTGGAATGGAGATCCAGTTTGATTGGACTCAGTCTTAGCCATACTTGAACTTGCAGAGAGTTCAATGACACAGCAGTGACAGGACAGCTTGATGGTATGCTATGAGATGTTGCAGGCCAGGCATAATGTCAAAACAAGTGTGGGCTGCTGCTGTTGGAGAACAGAGACAGAGGATGTTTTGACTGTTTTGGAGGGACAGTAGAGTATGAGATGTGGTGTGGGTGAGCCATAGAGAACATGGCTCTGAACGATGGCCGCATAATGCGTTTCAGTCCTAGCTGAGGTCAGATGGGTCCAAGGAATACTGGGGGTTTTTTTCAGTATGACAGGGCTGTGTTGACCGATTTTTATTTTTTACTTTACGACTCTTGTTTGTCATGCAAAGCCCCGTGGACAAATAAACTTTAAAATTATGATTAATTGAAAGAGGAGGGGTATCAGTGTAAACGTGTATAGCCTTAAAGTTTAAGACATCTGCTGTACAGGTCTGAACTCTAATAATGTTGCAAAGGGTTTCTTGTTTGCTTTATGTTTCAAGATAATGAAGAGATCCCTGTGGCATCTGAGCAGGATTTGACCTCCTGGTGTGCAAAGTTGGAAGGCAGCCCCAACAGCTTTGCATGATGTGTGTGCATGGACTTTTTTTTTGTAGTCTGCAAAAGGGGTAGGAGATTTGCAGAAATTAATGCATGCAGATTTTTTTCTACATTATTGTTTTGTTAGCACTGTCATGAATTCTTTTTTGAAAATGTTAAAAATGAGCAGCACAGTCTGTACTTCACTCTGAGAGCCTCCACTTCTCATTTGAAGCAGAACGTGCAGTGACTGGCATCTCATGACTGACTGACTGTGTAAAAGCTGGTATTAATTCAGTACTGCCTGTGCAGTTTAAGATGTGATATGTACAATCAGTGAAATTTTATTTCAAGCTGAACTGTAATGAATAGATCCAGTTCCTGTTGTTTGTGTTGGTTTCAAAGTGAATAGAAAGAAATGACCTTGCATTTTTGTTAGCATTGGAATGTCCTTAAGAAATTAACTATTTATATGCACGCACACACATATTTACACATACACAGATCAGTACAAAAGCTATAATGAAAAGGAAATAAAAAGTGGCTGTTTGAGGGCCATAGTAATTTTGTTCAAAAGCCTCAGTCTGAGGCACTGTGAGCATCCTTTATAAAAAATACTTTTCCTTTTTTGTTTTTGTCTTCTCTCTTGGTAATTCAGTGTTAGAATCCTGGAAAAGTTTTAGGAATCTGTCCTCCATCGCTCCATAGCAGACTTTTGACTGTCACTTGCAGTGCTCAAAGAGGGCAGTTGCATCTGTCACAGTAACATATAGACCACCTGACAGTGAAATTAATTTTAACAAAAGCCACTCATTCCAAATGTTAAGCATTTTTAAGACTTGTGCTATCCAATCACATAATATATTGCATGACTGCATTTTAATCTTTTCCTTAGTGGAGCAAGAAAATCTGCTGGCACATAATTTAAAATTCAGGTAATGGATTTTGTGGAATGGTAGCTTCAGAAGTCTGCTAAATCAATTGCCTGATCAGGCTGTGAAGAAAGCAAGGAGCCAGTTTTAACTCTGAGCGTGAGCCAGTGCCACCCTTTAGCACATGACTGATTGATGGCTGGCCTAATATCTTTTGCAATTCTTCCCTATTTTTTTTTCCCTTTTAATTGAAAACTTAACCATAAAGCATTGCATTTATACAGAGGACTATATGAAGGATATGCTTAGACGTAGCATACTGAACAGTTTCTATATTGATCACAGTATTAAAACCAAGTCATTTGGGATGAGGCGTGCCTGACTGGGAGCAGAGAATGATATGAGAAGCTTTTACTTTTCTTCTTCCATCATGCCTGAGATAAACACCTAGGAAAATACAAAACTGCTGATTGCTCCACAACTTTGAGCTCATTGCTGAAGAGCCTGAGAAGACTTATGCTGACAGCAGTTACAGACTTACAAAATGGACTGTGGGAACTGTAAATGTTCCTCCATTTTACCAGGAGAGACAGGTTTGCCTGCAGAAAGAAATGCATCTTTTGAAACTGAGGTCTTAGGGGCTAATTGTGCTTTTCTCAATCGTGATGGTCCTGGCTTTCCATCTCTTGAAAGCTGTTGAGGGCAACTAGGAACCTTTCCAGGCCATACTGGCATCTTGGTCAGTAGCTGCCAATACTACCCTTCTCCCTTGAAAAGCTGAGGGCAGTGTGTATATTCTCTTAGAAACTGCAGCATGGAAGTGTGGGAGCTCGAGAGCTCAGCAGCTCTACAAAGCAGGCTCTTAAGGGAAGAAAAGCATTTTAAGATCAAGTCTTGTATATGATGAGAGCCTGCTTGGCCATTGGGTTTTGATATCCATAATGGAGGCATTCTGTCCCCTCAATTCTGATCCTTAAGAAAAAAAAGTGGGTTGAAAAAAAAATGCCTTGAAGTCTTGTACTATCTTGGGTACTGTTTATTTAACTTTGAAAATCTGGACTGCTGACATAGCAAAGATCAGAAAGATACAGAAATTTCCACTGTTCACTGATCATTTGAAATTTTCTCTGAGTAGAGCTTCAGGCTTTGACCCTCTTCCAGAGAAAACAACCATTCATCCAAGAATTAGAGAAATTGTTTTAAATGTTTTGGTAAATGTCTGTGTTTACCAAAATTTAATTGAAAGCCATGATAAAAAACAAGCCCTTCATTCAGCAGCCAGATATGGCCGAGGCAGCTGCTGCAATCTGAGACTTCTCAGCCAGATCAGCCAGCTCCTTGCCCTGACCTAGTGATTTCTCTGCTGGGATGAGTTACTGTCAGTCACCTAAAGAGATCACTTACTTCCAAGATTCCACAAAATAAATAGTGGCAACATTTTAGTGTGCAAAATGGCAGAGATGTAATGGTCTGAAACAGTGGTGAGCACCTCAGGTCAAGCCTCAATCACAGTCATGTGAGGGTCGCCCTACCTTATGGTCCTGTAAAATGAGAGAAATTCACAAAAATTAATTTATATCCATCATAGTGAATGTGTTTCAGGTTGAACTGGAGTTAATACTCTTCACTAAAGCGAGTAACCCTTTATCGGTGCATCTGAGTGCCGCTGGTTACCAAGCAATTGGAAAATATGCACCAGATTATTTAGGTTAAGTCTTGAAAGTGCAAAAGGTAGGAAGCACTCCTGATAAAGAATAGGAATACCATAAATATTTGAAAGCTTTCTATTAAAATTGTCCTTTCCAGAACCTTTGTTAGTAATTGCCTAGTATTAGAACTGCAGCATGAAACATCAAATATGAAAAGTATGTATGGGGTTTTCATCTTTCCTTAGTACTTGCTAAAACTTTGATCTGAGACAGACAAGGTTGAATGAGTGTGTGAAGTGGTGTGGGCTGTCCATTGTTGCCTGAATTGCAGGAAATTGAAGTCAAGGGTGGTGATTCTGCTCTACTTCTGAGAGACCCCCCCACCTGGAGTAGTGTGTACAGCTCTGGAGCCCCCAACACAACATGGATCAAACATGGATCTGTTGGAGCTGGTGCAGAGGAGGGCTACAAAGATTATCAGAGGGTTGGAGCACCTCTCCTATGAGGATAGGCTGACAGACTTTGGGTTAATCAGTCTGGAGAAGAGAAGGCTCCAGGGAGAGCTTATTGCAGCCTTCTAGTACCTGAAGGGGGCCTACAAGAAAGCTGGAGAGGGATTGTTTAAAAGGGCTTGTAGTTACAGGATGAGGGGCAATGGTTTAAAACTGGAAGCGGGGAGGTTTAGATTAGAAATCAGAAGGAAACTCTCCACTCTGAAAGTGGCGAGAGACTAGAACAGGTTACTCAGGGAAGTCACTCCATCACTGGATGTATTCAAATGTAGGTTGGATGGGGTCTTGAGCAACCTGGTCTAGGGAGAGGTGTCCCTGTCATGGCAGGGGTGTTGGAACTAGATGATCTTTAAGGTCCCTTCCAACCCAAACCATTCTATGATTCTATGAAATCTTGTTGTATGTAATTCTGATCTGCTGGTTAGGCTCATGAATACCCTGGCTCCTAATTCACTTATACAAGATCTAACCACTTTTGAGCTAATTTCACAGAATCACAGAATGATAGGGATTGGAAGTGACCTCTGGAGAACATCTAGTCCAACCCCCCTGAAGAAGCAAGTTCACCTAGAGCAGATTGTATGGGAACATATCCAGGTGGGTTTTGAATGTCTCCAGAGGAGACCCAACAACCTCTCTGGGCAGCCTGTTCCCATGCTCAGTCACCCTCACTGTAAAGAAGTTTTTCCTCATATTTAGGTGGAACTTCCTGCATTCCAGTTTGTGCCTGTTGACCCTTGTCCTATTGCTGGACATCACTGAAAAGACACTGGGCCTGTCCTCCTGACTCCCACCTTTTAGATATTTCTAAGCATTGATAAGATCCCCTCTCAGTTTTATTTTCTCCAGGCTAAACAGCCCCAGATATCTCAGCCTTTCCTCATAAATTGATGTTCCAGTCCCCTAATCATCCTTGTAGCTCTCCATTGGACTCTCTCTAGTAGTCCCCTCTCCCTCTTGAACTGTCAGGAGAGCTTTTGTATAAAAAAGATTGTTCAGTAAATTAAGAACTTGTCACTTTCCTACAGGACGTTTCAGATTTTCATTATAAATAGCCGTTAAGTTTGCACCACATCTTTGTCAGGCTCAGCATAGTCTTTCAACTTCATCTCTGAAAATAAATATGCTTTTCTCAGCTATAAATAAAAATATTCTGACAATATGCAGCCTCAGTTATGGTAAAGATTACTCATACACATAACCCCATAAAGGAACATCTGGGGTTTTGTCTTTTAAGTGTTAAAATATTTGTAAAAGTGTGTTGGGATTCCTGCAAAGGAGGGAAGCAAAATTCTAAAGGCTGTTAGGGAACTTGCAAGTCAAATTTCTTAAAATAGGAACCTCTCCTGTAGGAAAGATTAGCTTTTCTTGCTAAATATTTGAACTACTGTTGTTCAGGTTATTTCATAAAATTCAAACAAAATTACAGAAAAAGATGAACATTTAAAATCCATAGAAACCATTTTTTTTTAGTCCTGTTTTTCCTTTTATAACTTCATTGCTTTTCATTAGCATAAGAATATTGGCTAAATATATTTAATTTTACTATTGTCTCCACAAAAAGGAACACAATACAGAATGGTATCATTAAAATAATTATTATCCCTAAATTTTATCTACAGTGAAAAATATTCTTTTACCAATTGTGATGGTTTTCTGACAGCAGTTTAGCTGTCTTAATTCCTGTCTTTAGCTGGCTAATAGAAATAATTAACCATGGTTAATTGTATTGTGAGTTGTCATCAGTAGTAACACATTGAGCTTTATCCTTCATGACTTCAGATCTGTTTCTTGAAGCTTTTAAGTCTTCCAGGAACATGGCTTCCAGGAGACACCATGGTATGGAGCCTGTGCCTCCACCTCCTGACTGTCACTCATGAGCATGTTTCTTGATTAAAAAAAAAATGCAGTGGGGAGAGTTCCCTGCCTGTGAGTTTGGTGGGGGCAGAGTAGAGGGTTCATTTCTACATAGGATTTTTCTGCTGAGAACCTCACAGGGGGCTACCTGTGTCCACTGATAAACCTTGGAACTTTTGGGGAGAGTCTGGTAAGCCTAGTTAACATTGCTCACATTGGAAATCTGAGGCATACAGTGGTTAAAATATTTTGCCTATGTCTGGGCAGTACATACCAGCTCTTAGGGTGTTAAATGTATAAATATAAAAGTAATTTTTTTTTTCCATTACTGACTGTAGTTAAGAGACTAAACATTTTATGCACCCTCAGTGTTTTCCTTAACTTACCCCCTTACATACAGTAGTCGTTTTGCTCCCTGTGTTACGTATTGCTGCTGAGATGGTTTGAATTGGTCATTGGAAGTCCCACGATGTGTCCTGAGCTGCAGTGCGGCTTCACAGCTGTAGATCTGGTAGGAGGATGGCACAGTAGCATCAGTCTCTGCGGCTGGGACTGGGTTGCTGGTAGAGCACTGGCTGAAGCACAGCCACCTGTTAGCTGACCCAATTAGAACAGTTTGCTGCTTCTGCCCTCTAATGAGAGCTTTTAATAGTCTCCAGCTTTTCCCTTTTATGGCATTAACTCTTCACAGCAACATTTCTGGCCTGGTTTTGTAGCTCTTCATCTGTTGCCTGTGCTCTAAAGCACCATCTTTCCCTTAACTTCTCCCATTTTGGATTAATAATTTATTGAATCACAAAATTAATGATAATTCAGCCCTCAGCTGGAGGAAAGGCTGATTAAACAACTTATAAAATGTAATATTAAAGGAAATGTTTTCACGGCTGACATTTACCTTTCAGTTACTTTAATTTACAAACCAATATTTTTTTTTAATGTTCCCCTGTGGAGTTTGCATTCCAAACATTGCAGCATTATGCAATTACATCAGAGCAAGAAAATGTGCCTTCCTAATCTGTTTTCATTTAGTAGTCTGAGTCAGTTGCACATAGTAAAGAAGCAATATAGCAGTGGTTAAGATTGCAGCAGTAAAATCTTTTACGTAATTCCTAATACATAGTTGTATTAATAGCAAAAGTAAAAATATCTGGATTTTATTAATTCTATGTTTTTATTTTAATGATACCATTTTGTGATATAATTAAACACATTCCTTTTTGTGGAGGAAGAATACAAGATTACCATAATATTTTTGCTTCAGAATGTAAAAGCTTGAGGTATTTTTTTATGCAGTGTTCTACTGGTCTGAAAATTTCTGGTTGTTGCACATGTTAAACTACATGAGAAACCAGAAGCCAAGTACCAGAAAAGTCCCAAGCACTAAGTACCCACAATCTTATTGAAACTTAACATTATTACAGTCTTAGCACCACCAGTAAGCAGTATATGGTATTGAAGATATTGGTAAATATAGTAACATATTCTTTCATTTAGTGACCTGTTAAGGAAGTTGTCAATTACCAGTCTTCATTTTTCTGTCAATTTTGCCAAGTTTGCTATTTGATCCTTTCTGAGCATGAATCCAGGATAGCTCTTGATGCTCCCTTTTGTGTTCTTTTTTTTCATTTTTATGTGTTGTGGTAGCCTGGGGGAATAGATTTCTCCTGTTTTTCTGTAGGAAGCTATTGTTTTTACAGTGAAAAATCCCAAATGCAGAGCAAAATGTCATATATATTGAGGCTGGGCCTCTAAGGCCATATGAACTGTATTGTTTTTGGAGATTGAAACAAGAATGCCTTGCATTCAGCAAAGGCAGGAAAGTGGTTGGGGTGGGGGATAATCCTTATTTTGCATAGAAAATGATGGGTTCTCATCAGGCTCTTACCAGTCAGGAACAAGATCTTGTGTGTGTGGTGGATGATTCTACCATAGCATCAGTTCCATTCTCATTAGCAGTCAAAAATAGGCAAATCAAAAGCAATAAAGATCAAACCAGACAACCTCATTGTGTATAAATCTGTAGTGTGGCTGCATCTGACTTCCTTCATTTGACATGTGTGACCTCCCATTCCCAAAATAGGTTTGGAAGAGCTGGAAAATACTCAAAATTAATAGGAGCAGTGACAAAAGGAAGGAATAATTTCCATACAAGGAATGGTAAAGATTAGGACTCTTATGATGAGGAAGAAGTAAACAAGGGAAAGGATATAAGGCGACAGATGTGCGGAAGACATGGCAAAGTTGCATCAAAGACGATTGCTTGTGGCCTGTTTCATTATGAGATGTAGAAGATCCCAACCGGAATGGGCAGTTGTCAGATCCAGGAAAGACCAGAAAGATGAGGTGGTTCAGACAACATGTAACAAAGCTGTGGAAGCCCTTGCTCGACATAGTTTTGGATAATAGTTTATATGTATTCAAAAAGGAAACATTTTAGGAAATGCTGTGTAACAGAAGGGGTGGTCAAACACTGGAACAGGCTCCTAGGGACATGGTTGATGCCCCAAGCCTGTCAGTAATTGAGGTGTTTGGACAATGCCCTTAATAACATGCTTTAACTTTTAGGCAGCCCTAAATTGGTCAGGCAGTTGGAGTAGATGACTGTTGTAGGTGCCTTACAACTGAAATAGGCTATTCTACTCTATTTTTAAAAATAGCCCTCAAGGGCTATTCAAGGCACTATCTCTTAATCAGACAATCTCTGCTAATTGCATAGCTGGAGCTGGAGCCGGAGCCAGGAAAAGGGTCCTGTGCATGTAGGTATGTGTATGCAGGTAGATGTTCCTCACAGATCGTACTGATTTTCTGAAATCAGGGACTGCTCTGGGTAACTCAAAAGCAAATTTTGTAGTTACATGCTTGCAAATGAATTCCACTACTAGGTGTTTTATATATAAGACAGTTTCCACTATAGACATCTCCACCTGAATGTATTCTGTCTCAACTTTAAAGCAATTTAGTGTACTTGGGTTTATGCGACACCAGCTGAGGTTTTGTTGCCTTACAGCTCTGCAAATCAAATGAATTTCTGTAATTTCCAAAGGGACGCAGAAGCTCTTTAACACTGTCATGACTACTCTCAAATTTATCTTAAAAAGCTAAGATATGAGTACACTTAAAGTATGAAATGTATCTGCAAGTGTACCTTACATAATGCTAATAGGAAAAGTACCAAAACAGATGATGTGAAAATTCTGAAGACAGTGGGTTTAAACATTTTTTTCAGTTAATGCTTTCCAGGAAGTGAAAGTCTCTTGGATTTGGTGTACAGTAGTTTCAGCATGGTTAAGTTTCAGCTGTTGATAATTTTTGTCTTGATTTGAGTATTCACATTTTCAGTTCTCATGTATTATGCTAATATGAAAGCAACAGGAAGACACATCTAAGGAGACACATAAATGGTTCCCAGTAAGTGATTACTTAACAATAATTAGCTGGCAAGTACCCATTTCAGGTGAATGGAAACAAGAGAATCTTTATGTGGTGTGAATGTTACTTTCAGTGCATAGTCCAACATTTTCTGCATTGTGAAGCTGGAGGGTAGGCTTTAGTAATTATGAAGTAAAACTAATTATTGATTGATGCTTGTTTATCTAAAGTTGGAATAGAACTATTTTTAGAACTGCTGGGCTCTATCATCCAGCAGAAAAGAATGCATCCAATTTCCATTTGTGTTAGTACAAATTTTAAAACTAATCATTTTAAAGTTACATTTTATACATGGCCTAAATAACAGAGATGGGGCATTGACCAGCAAATAGTCTGGTTTTAAAATAGGTGTGTGTTTATAAGTCTGACTTTTTGAAATGTTTGATATTGTGTTCA
Organism: Megaceryle torquata; assembly: GCA_024611175.1. Lineage (NCBI taxonomy): Eukaryota > Metazoa > Chordata > Aves > Coraciiformes > Cerylidae > Megaceryle > Megaceryle torquata. Next base: position 62,987 of record JANIJG010024363.1, on the reverse strand, counting down.
TGTTTAATTAACAAATGCTTTGAAGTCTTGTCTAAGGAAGTTATGGTAGCCTCTCCTAGAAAACCCTATAAAATACCCCCCTGAGTACACTTCTTGCTAGGAGTAGACCTGTTTCTTATGCCTAGTTGCTTTATGATCTAGCCACCTTAAATGAAAACTATCTTACTGGCAGTGTGATGGGGAAGGAAGCTGCAGAACCTTTCAGTCCTCTTTATAGAGGAAGGGCAGAGAGAGGCAGCCCTCCCCTTGCTGCCAGTATATTGAACATGTTCAAGCTGTGGCATGATAATGTAATTTCAAGCAGTCAGATATTCACGTCACTCTGTAGGTGTCAAAACCCACAGGAACTGACAACCTGTGAGAATAAAACTGAATTTATTAGCCTGTTTTATTCCTTGTCTCCCATTCTTCTTCCTCTTGTCTTTCTGTGGTTAATACATAAGTTTTCTGCCTGACAGCACTGCCAGTAAAATGAAATAAACTGAAATCCTGATCACTAGAAGTTATTAGCTAAAGCAAAGCTGAAGCTCTAAGGTGGTAGATGGCAGGGAGAATTCAGGATGGTGGCATTAGGAGAACTGCCTGCTTGTGGCTTAATGAGGGATAGCCATGTTTTTATTAAAGCATCCAGGTGTGTCCTGGGCTTTAGGTGATTGTTGTCAACAATATTTTCCTATGATGTAATTTTTTGGTGGTGTGTGGGCTCTTCTGTTGCCTGCAAAATGACTGGTCACACTCGTCAATTCTGTGTTTTTAAGACTGAAGTAGTTTATATTGAAACGATATTGAAGCAGCAAAAAAAAAAGGACATTCAGTGCCCACACATGCTCAAGACTTAGTTTAGCCTAGTTCTTCTGAAGTCTCTGAGGTTTATTCTAGGCTACAGAGTAAAATCCTTTGTCTGATCATGGTCCCAGGTCACGTGGGCCCCAGAGCTTGTTGGAGCACAGGGTGCTCCTTTCTGGTCAGCGCCTAGGCTCATGTCCCTGGAGCTGGGGTACTCATGGGGTGCCTGGATGTTTCATAGGATATGCTGGGGAGGTGAGAGACATTTCCCAGCAAGTCCACCAGGCAGAGCCTGCTGAGCCTCCACAGCTTCTTGCTTTGCTGCCTTCCCCAGCGACTGCACAATTGTCCCAGCTCCCTCTGCATGCACCCTTCCAGCAGGTGCTGCTACTGAAGGGTCACGGCCACGGTATCTTTAAGATGCTAAAGCTGATATACTGTTATCTGACAAGGCTATAAATAAAAATACTACTGCCTGCAACCAGTATGTTTTCTGCTGGGGCAACCCTTATCCAGTACTATTTGGACATCATCAGGCCAGGGCTTTAAGGTTTGACTTCTCAACAAAGAACAGCCTGGAGCACCACAGAAAAGATGACAGCCTTGCTTAGTTTGACAGTTTAATCTTCAAATTAGGATATCATGTGAACTTAGGACCAAGAAGAAAAAGGAGCTGGAAGAGTGGGGGGAGAAGAGAGGGAGCTGCTGGTGGGAATGTGAGTACAAGTTTCAAATCCACCTCAGTGCAGGGATCACAATGTTTTCCAGGGTGGTGCATCAGCATCCTTCTTTGTTGAATGAAGACTGTGTAGTGTTAGAAGTAAGTAAATTTAACAAAAAATACTGAAATTATAAGAGTTTTGCATTCACAATACTGTAAGCACAAGACACTGTAGGCTGAGTAGCGTGTGTTTTCATTTAAAAATAAAACATGACTGCATTTCTTGACTGACTAAACCCTAAGGGGTGTGAATTTAGCTTTTTGTTTCTGCCACATTACAGAATGAGCAGATCTGAACCAGGTGATAGTCTTCCCAAAAATCGGGCACTGTCTGTCTAGTCTTTCTCCATTTGCTTCAGTATGCTCCAGTGATATAGAAATGTGCATTTTTGTTTCTACAAAGCAATAACCAGATACCATAGATTTGTGTTGGCAACTGGATTGAGATGTTCTGTCTGGTTGCTTGTTCCTGCCTGGCATGTAAGTGGCTGGTGTGCTTTCTCAGAGCAGTGCACTCTTCAGGTGTCAGATACTCCAGTAATCAAATTTTTCCATCTTCATATGAAGGGTATTGTTACAGAAGTTTGTGGGTTTTTTTCTTGGAGTTTTGGGGTTTTTTTTAAGAGTATAATTTGCATTATGAGGTTATCAGCATACTAAAAGCTTCAATTAAATTAACTTGGGTTTTTTTAGTATGGAGGCTCCAGATTCATATTGGATGTCCTCCATTCTCATTTTTTAAGAGATATTAAAGGATGAGGAACTTCAAACAATGAAGCAATGGGTTGGCTTCACTGCCAGACTGATAAACAGTTGCAGTCAAAAGAGCAGTTGGCAAGTTTTGCTGCCTAGTGCCAGTGACTTTAGGAAGACTAATAGCTTCTGTGCCCTGAGACAAGAATGGATTCAAACCGTGTGCTCTAAGGTGTCTTGGCACTTTAATGAAATGGAAACCCAATGGAAATAAATCCAGGAATTTTAGGGATTCTGATGGTGATGGGGAGTTCTTCAGAAAACTAAGCTTTTGAGGTAGATTTTACCTAAGTTCAAAAGAAAACAATAAAAGCACTTTTTCGTAAATCGGTGAAATGATGTTGCCAGAAGAAAGCATGAAGGAAGAAGCTGTGTCAGACTGCAAACCTGTGTTTGCTGACATTGAGTTGGAGTTCGGGGCATTTGGCTATTGTTTCCTTATAGCCAGCCAAGTAAGGAAGCGTATTGCTGCCAGAAACTCTTTCTTTCTTTTTTTTCTTTCTTTTTTTTTTTTTTTTTTCCATTCTTGTAATTCCACCTTATTTAAAGAAAGAAATTAGAGAAAAGAAGAAACAGACTTTAGCTGTTTCAAATGCAGTTTGTTGTTTGTTTGGGCTTTTATTCCTTAAGGTGACTATTTAAAGTTGAATAACCCAATTCAAAAATACATGCTTCTTTGCTTCTTTCAGCAGTTGACTGATGATGTTGCGTGGTCGTGAGCTCTCATGGAAGCAGATAGGGCCCTGTCTTGAATTCAAAGGCAATTGCATCTTTCAGAATAAGCAGTACTCCTACTGTGTCAGTTGAAAGATATGTTGCCCATGAACAGAGTGGGGAGATTCTCCTTTGAAGTAAAAGTAGTGTTCACTTTTTCTGATTTTCTTTTTTTTAATTCTAAGCGTTCTTTTCTTTATTTTGTTAACTATTATTCTGAAAGCTCCCCTGTCCCTTGTAACTACAGGTGTTTTACATAAAATGAAAAACAAAACATACAAAAAAACCCCAAACAAACAAACAAAACCAACCAGCTGATTATTTATTGTTTCTGACTCTGAGAAATAGACTGCCATTGTTTCAGCAAAGCTGCCTACTGCCCAGTGAATTATTGAAACACAGTCTAGTCAGGTTACATTGAACACAACTTTTTCCGATGAACTCTGATCCAAGCAAAGCCAGTCGCTATTCATAACTGGGCTTGTCAAGAGTAATTTCCTTTTTCTTGGGGAAAAATCTACTAACTGGTGGCAAATAGGAAACTTTCCATGGTGTTTATGGCTTGCTAAATGAGATTATTTTTTTAGTTTTTTTTTTTTTTTTTTTTACAAATTAATTTTCTGTTCTCTTTAAAAGGAAGAAACTAAACTAAAATTCTCATCAGTTGCTGAAGGAATAAAAAAATGAAAACAAAATGTCTTCAGAATGTAATCCAAAGAGATTATGTTTTTTATAACCAAGAAGGGAAAAAAAAAAGGCAGATTTTATGCTCTTTCCCCTCTTTCTAGCAGAGTCATTAACTTCCATAATTTTATAATTGATCTTGTTACTTTCTGTGCTTTTTGAAGCCAGAGCACCTGAGAAATGGGGATCAATAGATTCTGTATTTCCTTATCAGGAGGGAGGTTTTATTTTTCATAGTTGTAGAACTTCAGCAGATGACTCAAAGTTCAAAAAAAAAAAAAAAAGGCAAATACTAACTATGCTTCTGAACCTTGCAATTTTAGAAATGTTTTATTACTTGGAGTTGTCAATACGGTGATAGTCTTCTCAAACTGAAAAGTGGAAACAATATGTTTGTTCCATTTTGTGGCTGCTGTTTGGAATGGCAGTGCTACAAATAGTGCAAAGTATTAGTAATTTTCCAAAAGAAGCATTAGAGCTGTTCAGCAGAAGGAAGATTTGAACTAGGGAAATTAGATAAGGGCAGCAGAGCAGAAGCCATCCCCAGTTGCAGCAGCAGGGCAGCCACGTTCAGAAGCAGTTTGGTTTTCTTCTCTGCAGCTCATTTTGCATTTCAGGCCTGCTAGATGAAGGGAGAGATTCAAAGTCAGTCAATGCAGGCAGAAGGCTGTTCAGAAAGCAGAATTAGCACATGCTCTCACTGCTGGCTCTTTTCGAATCACTCAGGAGTAAAAGTACCACCACAAGTGTGGTAGGTTGAGTGGACATAAAAGACATTGAGCCCTTGCTGCTGTGAGGAAGCTGGTTGTTTTTTCTTAAAAGTCAGTGTTGTGTTTTTGAAGAGTTATCTAATTTTTTAAAATGGGCAAACCCCAAGAAATTTATAACTTGTACTGTATGATGTTCACTATATATATGTTTTTGGTTTTGTTTTTTTTTTAATTGAGAGGTTAGCAGCATGTTTCTTTCTCTTTTTTTGCTGGACAGTGTACTTGATGTGATGGAATTATTTCAGGTGCACATCACAAGCTGTTGGATACAGTCCCACTCCCTGTAGCATCAGTGAAAGGTAATTGTATCACCGGAATTCACAATAGCAGATAGTCTAAGCTGTAACTGAGCAGTATCTTGAAATAAAACTTTTAAGATGCATCAGCTAGCCAGAGTTCATTTTCTTTAGTGAATTTTTGCTACATCTGCACATGAGAGAAGCTTAATAATTAAAATAAATATTGCTCTACTGAAGCCTACGGATTTTTTTTTTAGAGCTATTGTGGCATATCTTCCCTTCTCCATGTACGTACTCTTTTATTTTCAAGATTTATATTGAAGAAAGTAAACATTTTTCTCACTAATTATTGTCACGTGAAGTTCTGTAAAAATATATGCAAAAGGAATGATCTCTGGTTTGTTTTGCCTCTGTCTTGATGATTATTTATCTTGTCTCTTGTATGAGAGCAGTGATATTTAATGCTTATTGCCAATGAAATTAATTTCCTTTTGGGTCATATCTCGCTTCATTTTGATGACATTCAGAACTCTGATACTTGCTTTAATAAGCTTCTTTTAAACTTTTGTATTGTTAAAACTATTTTTTTGTGCACCTCATCTAAAATGAGTGTAATGCTAGCTTCAAGATGTTGTAGCATTCATAGAACTTAAATGTGTTTCTCTTAGTGTATGTGGGTTTCAGATTTGGGGTAAAATTGGCTGAACATAGTTTCTGTGCAGGCAGTAAAGCTTTAAAGGAATGAGAATATTTGAGCTGAGAAAGAAAACTTGAGAAAAATGTGAACTACAGAAATGTCTCATTATTAAAATAGGCTTTCCTGTATTCTAGCAACAGAGGAATTTGAAACATTTTAATCCCATTATATCTGTGCAAACGACATTGTGTCATATGTAAAGGTGGGAACTTTCTGCATTAAGCCCTTCTTAAGATATGAGCACCATCCAGCCCAGCTGGGGAAGGTGGTACAAGCTGGGGACATGCTAAAAGGTTGCTTTCCCTCCATTCTTCTCCCACCTTATGTAGCTCTTCAGCTTACTAATTTCCTGAGCCAGACATTGCTTCTGTATCTGTGTTTAATAGCCCTTGATAGACCTTTCATCTATGAATATATCTTTTTTCTTTCTTATTTTTATAAATACTCTGTTGTTGTTTGGGTTTTTTTGTTTTGTTTTTTAAACTCAGTTACACCTTTATCATCCAGCCTATCCTGTTGTAAGGACATATGCATTTACCAGCACTGTATTTCTTTCAGCATTTTATCACCAAATCAGCATGATAAGGTCCTTCTGTAACTCCTTGAGGTCGTATTTCTCAACTGCTATCATTAATATTCCCTGAAATATTTGTTACTTCACTGTTAACCCTTCTTTGTTATACACAAGAGATGTCTCAGCACAGATGCTGTGCAACCGTACTCAGTGTTTCATTTCACTAAGAAAACTAGAAGCTTTATTCTTGTGCTTACCTTCCTATCTTTTGTCAGCCTCTCCTCTATGTTTTGGGGTTTTTTTCCCCTGAGAATTTAGGAACACAGAACTGCGTTTATCACATCTCTAGTGACTGGATCAAAGACCTGTTGGAAACTGGAGTGGCACAGCTTTCTCTGCTCATAATGACTCTTCCCCTTGCTGGTTGTGTTCTTTGTTATAGTGACATCTAATATTAGCTGGTTCTGGCAATCTTCTGTTCATTTCATCCATTTTTTTCTAAAGCATTTTTGACTATCGCTTCAGTTCAAGATTGGTTTTGTTCTGCCTTATGCCCTCTCTAGTGGTCCCTTTTTTATATGTGAAAGCATCCCAGATCTCCTATAATATATATTTTTGTGACATGATTTTTCATTCTGAGCAATCTATCGTGCATGCCACTGCTCAGCTGTGAGCAGGACTTGCTCTCAATCCATGACACACTGAATCTTAGTATTATAATGTGCTTGTCTGGACAGTGAGGCTTTTAACATTAACAGAGTGGTGTATTAGAGAGGTGGTGATCTTCAGTGTTAGATGATGATTTCCTTTGAATCTTCTCCAATTTGTTTAAAAAATGTGTAAGACAAAATCACAAATGCTTTCTGTGATCTAGTATTTCAAGTCAAACAGAAAGTACTGGCTTCCAGGAGCCAAAACCATGAAATTATTCCTTGATTCACAGAATGTTAAGGGTTGTAAGGGACCTCAGAAGATCGTCTGGTCCAACCTCCCTGCCCAGATCAGGATCACCTAGAGCAGGTCGCATAGGAACGCATCCAGGCAGGTTTTAAATGTTTCCAGAGAAGGAGACTCCACAATCTCCCTGGGCAGCCTGTTCCACTGCTCTGTCACCCTCACCATGAAAAAGTTTTTCCTTCAATTTCTGTGGAATCTCCTATGCTCCAGTTTGCACCCATGGCACTTTTCTGTTCAGATGAGAAATTATGTAAGGCACCGGCAGGGTCTTTTCTGCTTTACTTGGAGCTGAAAAAGCCTAAATTAAAAATGTCCTGGGTTAGGACTTCTAAGAAATCGAAGAGAGACCAGAAGATGGTCTTAAAAAGGAAATACTGTAAGGAAATGTAAACCTCCAGATGAATAGAAATATGCTGTGAAGCAGATGTCTTGCAGTTATTCCTTGTGTTTATCAAGATTAAGACAAAAAGGGGTTTCCTTAAATTTCATTAAGATGTTTTTATATCAGATACTAGTAAAGATTTTCTGACAGTGGGTGCAATAAAGCTCTGGTACAAATTAGAGTGGATATGAACATTTTCATGAACAGATTGGACAAATGACAACCCTAGATTGTAAAAGCCTAGTTCTCTCTTAGCAAAGGATGAACTGAAATGCTTCTAAACACCCTGGGTCTCCTGTAGCAGCCTTTCTTACTGGGACAGGCAGCAGCCAGGGCTGTGCTGCATTGCCAGGTATGGTGAAACCGCCATGCCCTCACCCACCAGCTACATCTCTGTCCACTTCCAGCCCGCTGACTTCAGCCTCATAGTCAGCTCCATGGCTGAGGTTGTCAGAGAATAGCTTTATCTGGGCTCTAGAGATACTTTTTGTGGGTGTAAATTACTGGGTGTATCTGTTGACTTGCTGCTTTTCTCACAGGCATCTGTTGGCTAGGGTCCAGCAGCACTGTGTTAGGGAGGGCTGAGATATCCTTCAGGTGAGGGGGTTTTTCCTGCTCAGCAGTTGCAGAATTGAATGTATGCCATCCCTAATTGACTTTATTAAGGGTCATCATCCTAGCAGACTAATTTTCTGCATTCTGTTATGAAGAGGTGTTAGTAAACAGAATTAACAGATGAACTGTCTCCCTGCTGTTAGTTGCCACTGGGATTCATTCTTGATTGCAGTATAATGGTCTGTGTTTTTGGTCTTCCTTGGATCTGTGCCCTCTGTAACAGGATGGTTATTTAATTCTTACACACTTCATCCAGCTGGCAGGAACTTATTTTTTTGGCATGATTTCTTTCTTCTTCTTTTTTTTCTTTTTTTTTTTTTTTTTTTTTTGTGTGTGTGTGTATTTCCTATACTAAGATGGTTTGAGGCAAAGGTATGGGAATGAAAGATACGAGAAGGTGCCTGTTTACCCCTATGAAGTGATTCCATTCTACTTGATAAAACTGGTCTTTGACAAATTACTAATATACCTTCTGATAACAGAGAGGAGAGAGAAATATATCCACCTATGTATTTTCTCAATGTTGTACATCGTTAAGTTAGAAAATTGGGATCTACAAATGTGTTTAATGTTAGTCACATCTAAATAGTGGCATTGTGGGCATAGTTCATCACCTCTGATGTCTTAATGCCAGCAAAATTCTGTATATGAATGAGTAATTTATGCCTGCACTAAATGAAAATGTAGATGTTTAGCAGAAGACTCTGTTTTGTTAACTGCTCCTTCAGTTGCTAAGATGCCAGGAAGAAGAGCTGAATACATTGTTGGCAGAAAAGCCAGGCAAATTAGCCCAGCCAAAAGAGTCTGTCAGAAAGAAAAAAAAAAGTGGGAATTAAACTTGGCAGCCTATTTGCTTATGTGGTCTGAGGGAAAAAATGAAAAGCACATATTTTGCCAGAAAAAAGAGGAAAGTCAACTCAAAGAAAACCAGTATTAGACTCTACCAAAAAAAGAAAAAGGAAAAAAAAAAAAAAGGAAATTTATACTGATGTAAAGACATCACAAACTGAATCTAAGAAAGCCTTAGGGTAGCTTTAAAAAGTCAAGTTTCCTCATTAGAGTACAATTAAAACAAGACATAATTGAACCAGCTTTCATATCCTAACATTTGAAAATTCTTTTATCTTTTTCTCCTTTTTTTTACAATAGAATTTTCTCTCGAATAATTGTACTCTTACAGTACAGGCTTTTTTTAATTAAAGAAAAAATAGCTCTTACTATGAAACAAAGTTTCATTAATGCATGCTTATAAATGTCTAGCCTACTGATGCAGTTACTTGGGAAAAGTGTCAAGCTTTAAGGGGAGGAGTACAAGTTGTGTATATTCCTTATTATACTATCTCTGCTTATATTTAGGGTTGTTGATCTCAAGGCATCAATAGTTGCCGAGGGTTCCATAAGCTTTCCATCTCCTCTTTCAAAGGCAGCATTAACGTGCCACCCTGCTGTGTGTGAAATAATACTTCGTATGTCTATAAGCTGTCCTTGTAACCACAGGTGAAGAAGGCTTAACAGAAAGCTGTGGGGAGTTAGGGCTTTGCTGCTGCTCAGCAGTGCAGTATCACGTGTGCTTTGCACACCCAAAAGAAACAGGCAGCGAGGAGGTGACTGTATGTGATGTCTAAATTAAAGACATTTTTGTCCATGACAACAGCAATTATACTACACATAGATAACAGCAGGCATATCTATGCAAACCTTGAAGTTTGGGTGCTCTTGGGTACAGTGGTAAGTTCAGGTTTGATATTCAGTCTAATTGTTGAACACTCATTCCCCAGAGATGAAGCTGAAAAAGTAAAAAACTATTTCTAGGCTTTCCAAGGTTTTATCACAAGTACTGGAACTACTTTTAAATTTTATTTTCGCAATCCAACTAAGCATTTGCAGGCAGCTCCTTCCACCCTTCCTTAAGATGGCTGGTGGACTTCCACCTGCCTGAAGGGAAGAAGAACTGTCTGGCTTGTCTTCTCTGTACACTAGGTCTCTGAGCTGGAGACTCAGAAGAGGAAAGTGTAGCAGTCCTGCTCATGAGAGAGAGAGAGTGCCATGTTAGAGAATGAACAAAACTGCTTGGTTCTCTTTAATTTTGTTTAGGTTAAACATTGGAGAGCTAGGGGTGTTTTTCAAGTTTCTGAAATGCATTTTTCTTTCAGGATTTTTCAAAGCAAAGCCCTTTATGTTCCCCACTTTTAATGTGTTTGGTTTGATTTGTTGTTTGGTTTTTTTTCTTGTATACATGGTTGACTGTCTTCAAGCCACCGTACTGGTGTGACTTGCTACCCAGACTGGTAATGCTAGAGATAGAGCTCACCCTCAGAGAGGGAACAAAACTTCTTTGGAGCCTTTTGGCTTTCAGTAGCTTAGCAAGACAGCTGATGCAGAGAAGAGCTGAAGTGTGGCACTTAAACACGGCCTGCATGTAGCTCTCTGTTATTTACCCAGGACAACTGTGTAACTTAGTTGTAATAACAACTTAGTCAACAGCTGTTGTAACTTAGTGCTTAATGATATGGTCAGAGATCATATATATATATGTATATAGTCAGATAGTCAAGGTCTTGTCAGTGTTATGTTGATCATTTGAGTTGGTGATCTTAAAGATCTTTTCCAATCTAGGAAATTCTGTGATTCTGTGAACTTTAATTCATCAGAGTCCTTTCAAAAATAGCCCAATGAATAATCAGGAAAACACAGCAGGGTCCAATCCTCCCAGTTGTCCTGATTGTTTCCTGGGGCCCCTCCAGGGCCTTTCTGCAAAATGTCAGGTTGACCTTTGTAGCCCTTGGCTACTGAGAGCATGGTGCCACCGCCCTTCAGTCCCCAGGACTTCTGTTCCCCTGCAGGAATGCCAGTTATCCATCAGAGAGAGACTTTACTGTAGCTTATTGGTAAACGCCCTCACATGTCAAAATGAGTGGTTGACTCATGATTTGCTGACAGAAGTGGTCATTGTAGGAAGCATCTGAAAAAATGGATAAGAGGAGAAGGGAAATAGAGTCTGTTTCCAGATAATGATAATAAGTGAAAAATTATTTGGTGGAAAAAATTCCCAAGACATTTATAAGAACACAATGCTTTTTTAGGTTTTTATGGGTTTTAAGGAACAGCTTCTGTTTTGAACTAACCTTAAATAAGACGGCTGGAGGACAGCAGCTTGAATCAAATGAGCTGGCTCTACAAGGTGCTTTTGCTCATCCAAAGTGCTGCTGCTAGGAGTCACTGAAACTTTCTGAAGGGATATTCTTCTGTGGCACAGTCTCCTTCTCTAGCAATGCACTGGGCATTACAGAAGCATGGGTGATGAGTGGGATCTTTTCTTCATTTTCCGGTTACTTTTACTGCTGCCTTTTATCAAATACATGATTTAGCTGAGGGCAATGAGCAGTTTGTTAAAGAAATGATGAGGGTTTTCTGGGAATTAAAGAGATCACAGATTATTTTCCTTTTTTTTAAGCTTATTTCAACTCCTGACAAACATGCAGAGGAAGGGAACTTGAATGCCTGAGAAGGTGTGAAATGTCTGTGTGGCCTTTCAAGAGCCATACAAAAGCATTCAGAAGTTTATCTCTTCAAAAACAGGCATGCAGAGTGAGAAAGAGTTGAAAGGAGTATTATCTGAGACTGAAAATGAGCTTTAAAATGCAAACCTTAGCTCAGCTTTTAAATGTACTGTTTGTCAAAGGTAAAGCAACATACCTCTTAACCTTTTATCAAGAAAGTAATGGTTAAAGACAGCTAGTAAAGGTTGTCTTTAGGATGCACAGACCAAGCTGTTTGGTGCTCCAGGCGCTTCTCTGTTCCTTGCTCCAGTCCCCACAGTCCTGTCACTGGCTTCCCATCTACTGTCGCATCTGTCTTCACAAGGCAGACCTCAATCTGTTGCATGGACCCACCAGAGGATTAGCCTTACTGGAATCTCTCATAGCTGTATTCCTCTCTTCTGCAACAGTTGAGATCTTTGGGATGAAACAAGAGGTCAGCCTCTGCTGTCTTGTTGGTAACTACACAAGATCTGCCAGGTAGCTAAAAAGACAGAAGTCCTTCACATCCATAGATTTCATGGTGCCACAGAAAAATATTCTGGAAGCATGGGTGACTCTTGTGGAGGTGGCACAGGGAGACAGTCAGTACCAGAGTGAAACAGCCATGTGCTCTGGTGGCTGTTTCCCACTGGTTGCAATGACCACATTGCCAAAATGACAGAAAGAAATGAACGTGGCGACTGAAGATGTTACATGTGGCCTGTGTTGCTCCAAGGGGGATGTGTCCTCCACAGCTGGAGTGCAGTGGTGCTGTGGTGGCATCACAGCATTTCTGTGTGCAAGCCCCTCATTGTTTATTCTTCTGGTAGAAGACCAGAAGGCAATGGAAGGAAAGAAAAGGGTTTCCATTGTTTCTGAGGTGGTAGAGCCTGCACAGGACTGAAGGGGCAATCACAGCTGGTGCGGGGGGCTGTTTGGGGACAGAAACCTCTGTTTCAGTTGGCTAGATCAGCTCTGCCATCTCATGGAGCTTCATCCCTAAGTGCCCACTGCTCTCTCTGCAGCCTGCCACTGGTGTCCCAATAGAGCTCCAGTTTACTGTTGTGTCCAGAGGACCATCCCACCTAGCTGGGTGCAGCTGGCAGCCCTCCGTGGAGAGGCTCAGTACCACAGTACCACTGACTGGGAAATACTTGGCTTTGTCTATGCTGGCAGTGCTGGCTTGGGAAGTGATGCCCAGCACCTGCTCACTCCACAGCAATCTATCGCCAGTGCCATTAGCATAGAGACACAAACAAGTACCAAATGCCTACAGAATTTGAAAGATACAGGTCATCTTGATGCTTGATTGAGATTGAATAGAATCATTAAATATCAGCAAATGAAGTAAAAAGCTCTCTAACTAGTGTTAAAAATATTTTACATTATAGTTTATTTTCCATAAAACCATGTAAATTGTGCTCCTGAATAAGAGTTAGTAAGTTGTGTTCTGTTGACATTTGAAAACCCTCACACCAACTATGCCTTGACTTTTCAGTGTCTTTCTGCAGACTTACAAAGCAGGAATTTGTGCTTTTCCATATTTCATATTTACACTTGCATGCCCTTTTCTGAGCCATCGTGTTTACATTTTCTTCCTCATCACTCTACAGCTACCCAGAGGTCCCTGTCTGGGGTTGGAGAAAACGTCACTGCTTTTTTTGTTGGTTTGGGGTTTTGGGGTTTTGTTTGTTTGTTTGTGTTTGTTTGTTTGTTTTGTTTTGTTTTGTTTTGTTGGGTTTTTGGGGGGAGGGGAGGGTTGGGGTTATTTTTTTGTTGGGTTGGGATTTTGGGGTTTTTTTTGGTTCTTTGTTTCCAGCATGGTCATAACCAGTTTATATGATGAAACATTGTCCTCGGGATGTAACGGTCACTTTGACCTCTTTACAAACACCGAGCAAGTACGTGAGAAAACATTTCACAAGCCACAAGAGAATTCTTGGGGGATCTCAGTAGAGCAGAAGAATTTTCCTTGGCTGGCGACAGTGAGGACTAGGCTGTGCCGCTGACTGTAGCAGCATAGGAAGAACAGCTTTGTAAGCAGGAGAGGTCACCATAGACTGGGCTCACTCACTGGTTTTCCACATCATTTTATTTCATTGCCTTTTATAGAAACTTGAAAGGTATTTAGGTCACTGATTCCTCTGTAGCCTTTGTGACACACCTCAACTTCACATCTGCAACCTTCAGACGTAAGTAAGGAGCATGCACTGTGGCTGGGCTATAAGCAGGTTCTCCTGGTTTCACAGGAGTTGCAGTATCTGATGAGATCAGGACATGGAAAGACAACATGACATATTTTGGCAGCTGATGGCTTTGATGGGTGTGCTCTTCCCTGGGTTAAAACTGGCTGGATCACAACTCAGAGTTGTGGTGAACAGAGCAAAATCCAGTTGTCGGACGGTCACTGGTGGTGTTCCCCAAGGCTCAGTTTTGGGACCAGTCTTGTTTAATATCTTTATTGATGATCTGGACAAGGGGATCGAGTGTACCCTCAGCATGCTTGTAGACAACACTAAACTGAGTGGAAGTGTCGATCTGCTTGAGGGTAGGAAGGCTCTGCAGAGGGGTCTGGACAGGCTGGATCAGTGGGGTGAGGTCAGTGGTATGAGGTTCAACAAGGCCAAGAGACGGGTCCTGCACTTCAGTCCCAACCACCCCAGACAGTGCTACAGGCCTGGGGAGGAGTGGCTGGAAAGCAGCAGTGGACCTGGGGGTGCTGGTGGACGACTGGCTGAACATGAGCCAGCAGTGTGTCCAGGTGGCAAATGGCATCCTGGCCCGTAACAGAAATGTTGTGACCAGCAGGAGTAGAGAAATGATCATGTCTCTGTACTCAGCTTCAGTTTTGGACACCACAGTATAAAAAAGACATTGAGCTGCAGGAGCGAGTCCAGAGAAGAGCAACAAAGCAAAGGGTCATGAGAAAATGTCTTATGAGGAGCGCATGAGGGACCTGAGGTCGTTTAGTCTGTAGAAGAGGGTGCTGAGAGGAGATCTTATTGCTCTCTACAACTACCTGAAGGGAGGTTGTAGTGAAGTGGGTGTTGGTCTCTCCTCCCTGGTGACTAGTGATAGAACAAGAGGAAATGGTCTTAAATTGCACCAGGGGAGGTTTAGGTTGGATATTAGGAAAAATATTTTACCGAGAGAGTGGTGAGGCACTGGCACAGGCTGCCCAGGGAGCTGGTGGAATCGCCATCCTTGGAGGTGTTCAAAAAACGTGTGGATGTGGCACTTCAGGATGTGGTTTAGTAGTCTTGATAATATCTGGTGGGCTGTTGGACTTGATGATCTTGAAAGTCATTTCCAACCTTAATGATTCTATGACTTCTCATTTTGATTGTGAGAGAAAGATGGGATTTACGGCTTCCCACAGATTAATGGATGATTAATGGAAAAGTATTTGCTCTGTAGGTATTTCAGTTATGATTCCTTGTTTTAAATTGTTAGTGATACTAAGAATTGCCGTACATCCATGGCAGCATCTGGTGTTTCTGGAATTTTTGGTTGAGACACTGAGAATCAAGAAATAGGGAATGTTTTGAAGCCCAAGAATTACTTCTTTTTTAAAAACCTTATGTTCCTTCTACTGGACAAAAAAAGTTATTTTCACAGTACTCTTAGGATTTGATATTAGGAAGGAAAAAAATGAAACTCTAAAATCTAAATCTTTTTGTGTATGGTACAGTATTTGCCATGAATTAAAGACATTAACTTAGATAAATAGTCTGTTATTCTACAAAAAGTATTTTGGAGTTCACTCATTTTGTGATAGCATCAAAATTCTCAAAGGAATTTCATATACATGAATTACTTTAAATCATGGACTGACTTCCTTTTATGACCTGTATGAGCTTGCTGTGGAAAATAAAACAGTTAATTTGTTATTAGCTTTAAAAAATATATATTAATAACACACCTTTGATATATTTCTGATATATTAACAGTCTAGCTCACTGAGA
Organism: Megaceryle torquata; assembly: GCA_024611175.1. NCBI lineage: Eukaryota > Metazoa > Chordata > Aves > Coraciiformes > Cerylidae > Megaceryle > Megaceryle torquata. The sequence goes on along the minus strand of JANIJG010024363.1, from coordinate 47,669 downwards.
GATTAATAGATATGGACACATGGTGAAAGACAATTTTGCAGAATGGGGCAGTAGGCATGAACAATTTACCATTTCAGCCAAAGTTGTACCCCAATTTAAAAAAAAAAAAAAAAAAAAGTAAAAAGAAAGATGGTTTCTGTTATTACTTGCAGCCCCAGGGCTGGTTCCTTGGCATCCCTCTGCTTTGCTGGAGACAGAAGCCCAGTGGGACATGAGCAATGTGGATTGTAGCTGGGAACTGAGGAATAAAATAAAATTCCTCTTTCTTTATTGTGGAGGAGTATGATCAAAGTAGCTCTGTGTGTATCTTTCTGTATCTTTCCTGGTTGTGTTAGAATATATATATTTTTTTTTTTTTTTTTTTTAATAAGGCTTCTCCAGTGATTTAAATAAGCAATGTTGTCATCTGTCACCTTGCAGGGTTTTTTTCCTCCCATAAAAACCTTTCTGCCCTGAGAGATCTGTGTCTTGCTGGGAAAACATGCTGTTACTGGGAAATGTGGCATCGGTGTTGCTTAGGATAACAGAATAACACTACCTAGAATAACATCACTTCACCTCAGCTTTCCATGCTCGGAAAAAAAACTAGATATTCCTGTAAGTCCCACTAGCTACCAAAAAGCAGCTTCCTGTAGCTGTGTTTAAGTTTTGTAATGACAAGCACACCTCAGTCCAGCCATTCTTTTGCCCCACCATTTGCTTAAAACTGTGATTTCACATCACATGGAGCTGCATAATTACCATTAGGTGAAATCTCCTCTGAGGGGATGGATAGTGCCTAGTGATTTATTTCACAGATTATGAATATACTAAAATAGGAAAGGCAAGCAGGTGCTGCAGATGCATCAGGACCCTCCAGCAGCTGCAGTATGGATCACAGCAGTGGCAGTAAATGGAGACTGGAAAGGGGAGATGCTTTTACTGCACAGAAAACCTGGTGCTTCTGATGTCAGGAACATGAAATGTGTGTTGTTGCATGGTGAAAAGTTGTAGGTTTGCATGAGATCATACCTGGCCTTTATCTTAAATCCTGAGCACATCAGTGAGGTGAAGGGCAGCTTTTTCTCTCTCATCCTTTTGCATTCCTTCCACAAATCAAATTCAAAGGGAATTGCCACTCGATATTTGAGGTTAGTGCCATCCAGATTGTTTCAGTGATCCAACAGCAGTTTACCCTAGGCAGAAATACTGAAAGTCTCTTTTTGAGCTTCAGCTCAGAGCCTTGAATGTCAAAATTCAAGTCTTAACTGTAAATCTTCAGGTACAATTTTAAGGCAAGTCCTTCTCAGTATGTTTGAATATACTGTGGAGAGCAGGGAAGATGTTTGTATCCCAATTGGCAATTTTTATGTTGTTTTCTTTGATGGTTCCTCCCTATGACTGTATAAAGTATGATATTTACTTCCTAGCCCAGGATATTCCGCTGTGCTTCTAAGATCTGATTTTACGTACGTCTGAGACAGGGGGAAACAGGAATGTACTTTAAAAGGCTTACAGACCCAAGTGTGACACTAACAAAGCTAGGCTTGAAGGCTGAACTTCTGGGAAGAGCTTTTCTGTGCTGAGGTCTCAGAGGTGGATGCTGCAGCTGGAGGCCTGTACCCCACACTGCCCCAGGAGAGCAGAGGATGCTCTCTGTATCTGCCACACTGCCAAACACTTCTCTCTTGCAGAGGGTGTGTTGCACGCTGAAGTGTTATCACATTTTATTTACTAGATGAAGTATGGATTTGATTAGTCATTTGTTTGATATGATGTGTATCAATCCTGTTGCATTATAAATGCACATGTTTTTAAATAAAAATGAAGACTGATTTTGCAAAGATGAGATCCTTTCATCTTTGTTTACGTTGGGGTTTTTTTCCCTGTATTTCTCTTTGGAGTTGGTGGGTCTGATGACAGTAAGAGTCTTTTAGACTAAGTAAGGATGGTGGTATTCAGTCCCACTTGCAAGGATGTTTACTATTGCACTAGAGTAAAGTTAGGAATGGAAGACAGTTCCTCGGGGTTCAGTAGCTATGTATAGTCTTTGAAAAATGATAAATAGCTCCAATAGGATGAATGATAAATCAGGAAAATGATAAATACTTTCTAATAAGCCTGTTTGTCAGGGGGGGTTCGCACAGTAGGCTCAATTCTGAACATCTGAGAAATGTACAGAATTCTAATCAAAAGTGATATATGTTTTTATATCAAGAGTGAGCTGTGCAAATTAAAGCTTACATTTGTTAATTCCAGGCATTGATTGAAGCTAAATAAATAAATGAAATAATTGTCTCAATTTGATTTATTCTGGCTACTTCACGTTTCCCCTCGGGTATATT